>JAQFYM010000204.1:0-99682 GCA_034694785.1 Agrenia bidenticulata | reverse complement strand
CAACCATGCTCAATAAATTTTAAATGCCGTATAAACTATATAGTCAGTTTCTCATAAAAGATTCGAATCACGGTTTTAGCACGGTTCATACAAGAGGTGTCAATTAAGTCTCATCATTCTAATTTGATTTTCTGAATCTAAGCATGCATGTACAATCAAGAAATTACCAGTACAAACACCTAAGGGCAAACGGGGGGAGGGGGGTTATTTCACATTGTACATGCATGCCTGCAGTGCCTGCACCACCATTTTATTTCTTACCTGTTGGATACGCAGTTTAGTAATGCAGGCATTCTCCATTTAATGTTCCTCCGTCTGCAACATAAAAAATTATAATTTTAAATTGTGTCCCCATTTTCAGCTAAATTGTGAATTATAATTAGTAATCTGTGGCATATGTTTCGGCACATAGCAGTCTATTGAATAGACATCCATGTTTCCTACACTGCCCTAGTTTCATATCCCCCTCAACATGTATTAAAAATACACTGGCACCAATAAAAGCATAAATAGCTCACTCGGCGTGGCGTAAGGGGTTCAACCTTTGACATTCGTTGGATTTCCTAACTACAGCCCCTCTCATAACATGAAACATAAAATGGTAAATTACCTTAGAGTCAATCCTTAATGGATGCCCCACGTGGCCACAGACCTCGTGCTACTGCACCGATAATGGATGCCGATTGCCGAGATCGCCCATAGCCACGCCGTCGTCGGGGGCAGAGGTCACAGGACCTTCCATCAGACCATTTTAAAGGGCTACATAATTCTGAAAATTCAATACATTAAAAATATTAAAATTAAAATCTCTGTTCAGTTCAGAAAACTACAAACAAAATCAAATCAGTTTTTAAAAACCCAGAACTCACGTTTTTCTTTTCTACATGCCAGAAACAGCTGTTGGAACGGTTACTGACGACCTGAGGTCTTCCAAGGACCCTTCTTGACCCATTTCTTGTGGGGCTTGTGAAAGTTTTGGGATATAATAATTTTGAGAGAGGAGAGCGATGGAGTCAGGCATACTTCTTCCTTGACGGCATGGTTGGTAATAAATGGAATGAGCCAGGCTTGTCGATTGAATTATGGCTTGTTTTTCCAACTCAGACAGGGGACTATTTAAAGAACTCACCGCCAGGTTTAAAAAATGCGGGAATAAAATCCCCGCCAACTCCGTACTTTTCAAATTATCTTCCAAGAGAAAATTTTCACACTTTTCATTTTCTGGCGTCAGTCACGTAGTCACGTCTTTGTTTATAGCGTCTTTAAATTCTTCAGACGCGTTGGAGTGAAATTTTGGAAATACATGGGCTAGTTAACATTTGGGAATCGGGATTATTTATGGAATTTAATTGTAATGAAGTGATTTAAAGTATAATATTACAATCAAGTTGTAAGATAACGGTCTTTGAAAGGTAAGTTAATTAATTCTAATGTGGTTTTCATTAGTTTAGTTATGGATTAGTAATTAGTGTAAAACTGAAAACTGAACAGTAAAAACTTTTCAGTTTTACTTTTCACAGTTAGTATTGTAAAAAATTATTGGCGTTTCTATAAATGTATTATAACTCGTTTATTTTCTTTTACAATCAAAGTTTGAGTCTTAACAAAAATAAAAATTTCGAAAGAGTTTTATACTTTAGTTGCATTCAGCTTACCTGTAGGAAAATCGATTTCGGGTAATTTAGTCGAATTAATTGGTGTTTCAAGTATTTAAAATTATTATTTTATTTTTATTACCTATGTTTATATTATTTGAGTTAATTGATTAATGAATGATTTAATTGAATTTGATTTCAGAGAAAATCATGGACTTCTTCGTCCCTAAAGTACCCGTGGTGGAAGATGAAGGTTATACCTCGCCCATGGAAGAAGACTTCAAGTACAACCCCGTTCCTTACGGTACTGATATTCAGCAATATCAACAAGTACCTCCATTAGAAGAGCAAGATGTGTCATTCCAAGAGCCTTCTGACGAGGACGCGATCCCATGGGAAGAAATCGCCAAGCTCCCGTACGTCCCAAATCGGCATTTGACCTGGGACAACCTACAAGCCCCTATTCCATTTCGTTTCCAACCGGGCCATCCAACATTAGGAAAGAAACAGCCAGTTGGACCTTATCTTACTGATTGCCTGATAAAATCAAGGGAAATGGTTGATTGCATCTGGAGAATACCAAGAGTACAAGAGGACTCAAATGGCACGATCATACCAAAGGATTTCTCGCCTTCTGTACAGGAGCTGATGGACAGCTTAGAGAAGCCAATTTACATTTCTCTTAAACAATTCATTCAATATGCATTTCATCTCCTTTCTGGTAGAGAATCTCTTGCATTCCTTTATGATGACAAAACGAAACAAGGGAAGTTCAGAAAGAATCCGGTCGTTCTTGTCAGTGGAATTAGTCCCACTGCTTTGTCACATTATTGTCAATCGCTGCTAAGATGCGGTTCAATCGTCAGGCGACTAAATCGATACTCTTCCCTCCATTATGATAATAAGTTATTGAAGGAAAAGGGCTTGGAGAGGAGTGCAGTTGCCACATCCTTCTTTCGATATATTGCAGACTTCCTGAAGCTCTATCAGACTATCCTAATGCTCAATTCGTCTACAATTTGTACCCTGACATCCCTCATTATGTTTATCAAGGTAATATCTTACTTATTTCTCTTTTACTATAACAGCACAGATTTTTTATGATATATTTCCTTTTTGAAATTTCAGCCGTTTAAACATCAGCTCGAAACTCTGACGCACATATTGGATAATAATTTATCCGTAAATGCCGTGGAATTGTTGAGCAGTCTGAATTTGATGTTGTTTTTGAATGAAACTCCATTTATCTCTGATCTCATTCGTGGCCTGTTCATCGCATGTTCTTCAGCGTATTTAAAGTTTGTAAAAATACTAATTTCCATACATAGCCTAAGATCCTTTAAATCGTGATGTAGTGTGCTTAAGAAGGTATAAAATTATGGCTAATGAATTTGACGGAGTGTTTATTTTAATCTTGCAGGTACGTTTCAGACTGGATCTTTCGAGGAATTCTAGGTCCACCATCGGAGTTCCACATCGAAAAACTTCGATGTACTCCTTACAAAGACAGGAGGTATTGGACGAAACAGTTTTCTCACAAAAATTCCGTCCCCATGTTCTTGGAAGAATCCGTGGATCTGATATTTGAAACTGGAAAGGCTATTAGTCTCCTCAATCAGATACAAAATGAGGTAAGCTATGAATCATGAATTTTATTTTGAATTGAACAATTTGAATTCAGAATGGTGACTCAGAATATTTTTTTTACAGAATATATTCGCATCTATTCCCCTGTTTTGTTACGATACAGATGTATTACTAACATTCCAGCTAGAATTCGAAAATGTATCTAAGCTTCATGCAGTCTGGAACCTGAAGCTAACTGAATTCTTAAAGGTGCAATCATACCTAACTGACGGGATTTCATTATCAATTGAACAAGTACTAACCTGTCAAGAGCAAGGCATAGACTTCGAAGCTATTGAAAAGGCCAAACTTGAACGAGAAAGCATATTATTGACTCGAAAGTTGAGTAAATATCAATTTCAAAAGACGAAGAAGAAAGAATTTTTAGAAGTGCTTCAAGAACAAGTACAACAGACGAAAGAATTGAAGCTAAAAGAAGTTCAAAACTCCAAACTTGAAGATGAAAAAAATAAAGATTATTGGATCATGAAGGATAATCGGGATTTAACCGAAGAGAAACGACATAGGATGAAGCATTTTGGTGATGACAACATAGCGAGTACCAGTTGTAAAGGCCTGCTGAGCAGGCTACACTCAGCCCCAGCAGGAATAGGAACTAACTCCGAGACGGACCATGTTTCAGAAATTGAAGATATTGATGCGCTTGTCAGCGAATCTAACCATTCAATTGGAATGGAAATTATTCCTCCATATGTTCATCAACGGGCTTGTAAAATCGATGACATTGCTGACCAAGTCGAAAAGATTGAGGTCAATGTCGAGGAGGAGAAATCGGAAGTAGAATCCTTCGACATCACTGATGAATTAAACGTTGAAGATTTTAACGATGATAAATTTGATCCTGAGAAGGTCAAAACGAAGTCTCCACCTCCCTACAGAACTTGCATTTCTCTAGATTCAAGTAAGATCTATTGTTTTAATTATTTTTTCAGCATAATATGTATGCATGCAAAACTCAACTTGTGTATTTGCTGAAATTACAGCTTTTTCGCAAATCTCATCGCTGGAATTCTCATCATCGGAAGGAGATGAAAGATTGGAAACAAGCGAAGAACTCCTAATGTCATCCAGATACGATCCATTTTGTCTCAATGAGTTTCTTTCACAATCCATCGCCATACCGCTGAAAGCGCAGTAAGTCCAAAACTCAATTTTTTTTGTTTCTCTATGAAATTAAAAAAATGAATTCACGTGGGTGTTATTTTGAAAATTGATATTAGGAATCGCATGGTAAATGCCGCTGTTCTGCATTACTTTGTTTGTGAGAAGAACTTGTTTTTTCATTTGGAAGCGTTGAACAACTTTATGTGCTTACAGAATGGGCTCTTCGGCCATGTTCTTAGCACATTGCTAATTCAAGAAGTGAGTATTCGTCAAAACTCTAGTAACACTATGACAGTCATTATCTGGTGAAACGTAATCTAACATAGGTATACCGTAAATGGTTTGTATTTATAATAGGTAAATCGAAAGAATATGCGAACAGGGGAAGATGTTATCAACAAAAGCGGAAGGCTTAACATGATCCTTGCAGAAGCGTTGTCTACAGCTGTAGAGAATCAAGAGCACAACGAATTTATTGGTAATTTAGGTTTTACAATTAACAAGAATGTGCAAAAGCAGTTAGGGGATGTAAAATTTGTTACAAGTCCAAGTGCTGAAAAAGAGAAGTCAATTTCTTCAGGTAATTTAATTTCAGTTTATCAGTTTGTAAATTATTCTACTGATGTGTAGCTTACTTTTTTTTTACTTTAGATTACCAGATTTTGGATACGGTTCGACTATGCTACTCAGTTGAATGGCCATTAAATATTCTTCTGACTGACGATTTGTTGCATCATTATGAAAAGTTATTCATATTCCTAATGCAGCTATTCCGTGCTGAGCTGTTGCTGCAACAGGCATATACGATGCTAAAGTGCAAAAGTGAGTTTACAATTTACAGTTCAACAAGGTTCAAAAGCTTTTCAATTAAAAAAATATAGGTATATTACGAAAAACTTTTTGTGATTAACATTTTATTAACATTTATTTAGAAGCAAAGTCGCCTCAACTTTTTACCCTTCACCAATATCGGTATCGACTGCTTCATTTTGTAACAACTGTACGGAACTACGTGAATGTCACCGTGATCCACACGGCTTGGAATGAGCTGTGTTCATCTTTCACTAAAATGGATTCTTTAGACAAGATTTACGAATATCTTGTTCGGCATATTAAAACTGTCAATACCAAGTATGAATCCACATTCCATTTAAAACATTTCAAATTGGTGAATTATTTTTTCCATGTGCAATATTTTTATTGCCTATTACTTTCAGCTGTCTTCTAGGTGTAAAGGCAGAAGGGGTTATGAAGCTACTGACAAATCAACTGGTGATAATCGAAACATTCTGCAGTCAATTGCAACGTGTGACTTCAAATGTGAACTGGGCTAACGGGGAGGAAATTCCAGCCAAGGACTTCAAGAAACTGGTGCAGAGATTTAAAGCTGTGGAGGAAATCGGGAAGGTGTTTACTGTGGTGGCTTACAAACTCGTTAACAAGGGTTATTACCCGAAGGTTTCATACTTCCTGGAACTCTACAACTTCAACGGGTACTTTCAAATGAAAGATACTTCTGGGTAGAGGTGCTTACTCAAGTTAAACTGAAGGCAAGTAGGAAATTACTTTTACTTACCTTAATGTTCTTGTCCATGTCCTAAAATTGTGAAAAAGTGTGTTAATTAATATTAATTAGGAGTTCAAAATCTGTTTTTGTTCTTTTCCTAAAATTTTTTCTTGTCCTAGAATTATGAAAAAGTTTCCTAATTAATTAGGACTTGCAAATCATTGCTCAGTTAGTAAATTAGCTGGTACAAAATAGCTCTTGCAGTATTATTATATAAACTTTATTCAGGTGTATAAAAAATAATTATTTCAGTGAGTTTCTTGGTTAAATAAAAATAAATAAACTTAATTAAATTCTTGATTAAAGTCAAGTCTTAAATAATTAAACTCCTACCTGTACAGATTAGATACAACCCCTCACGATTCCTGTGATTTGTATATAAATGTAGTTCTTGTGGGTTGGGTGTAAATGACTTGAGCACTCAAGTGGTTTTTCAACTCTTAAAGTATTTACAAATTGTCTTGTATCCCAACCTTTCTAGATGAACACTAAAATAATCTGTAGAAACCTATAGATTCGCTAATTATAATAAATATAATAAATTAAAAGCTTTAAATCGCCTATATGGCACGTATACTTTTTCTACCTATCTAAACGTACATTGAACATTAATAACAAATACATAAGTCGTATCGATGAACAGAAGTATTTCTGCTGTGTATTTTATAATAAGCTTTAAGAATAGCAGATCATTTACCCCTCATTTGGTTATTATTTCAGTGTACTAACATTAATTACTCAAAAACGTGTTATAAAGCTCTAATTCTTTCAAGTTTTAAGGACAAACTTGATCAGAGTGGGCAGCCGGGTTAAAATTTATTCTACAGCTCAGTTGATCAGGTTTTTATACTTAAAGATAAAATTGAGGTAATTATTAATCCCTAAAGTTTCGTACAGGTACACAACGACACAACCGTATAGACCAACCGTATAGGTATACTCAGGTAAATTGCTTTTATAAGCTTCCAGACCGCATATTATACATTTAAACGGCTTGGGCTAAAATTAGGCTTATAATTAAGACAGCTTATTAAGAAGTTCTACTAATTAAAGCCGAACACACATACAGGGTTTGAAGATTCTGTTATAAAAATCTACAACTTAGGATGAATGTCGTTTCTTTAGCTTTCTATTCTTACATACATTTACAATTGGTACTGTTAAAGGTAAATCTCTGTTTGGTAATAATGGTAATATTTGTTTTCCTTTGGTGTGGTAACATTGCTCATCACTTAATGGTAGTGGGTTAATATTGTTTATAATTATATGTTTACAGGTATGTATGAAAGGTGAAATCAAGTGCATCGATAAGGACGGAACACGGAGTTGAGAAAGATGACGATACGGACAATAGTCTTGAAGATGTTCGCGGAAGAAGGAAAAGTGGTTGTTCTTGTCTCTTTCCGGAATAAGCTGAATATTCCCAGAAGACTGGTGGGTTAGATTTCGAAAATCATAAAATGATGCCGGCGGTCTTGAAATCCATAAAAGTTAGTTTTTACTGGCTGCTTGCTGTACTACAAGTATCATCCTGTTGGAGAAATTAAAATGAAGAACGTTACATAATCAGAGATTCAAAAAAAAATACAGGTTACGAGTTACGATTACGAACTTCATGGCCATCGTGTGCCATCCTAAATAGTTTCCCTTGGGTCGTGTAAACGGTTGACGCACCGTCCTTGTCACCCATCGTATGGCCAGCAGACTGCAAGGAATTAAATATATTAAAAGTTATATGAAATGTCCGGATTTGAATTTTAAGTATAGATGCTTTGATGTGAATGAAAACTTGCTTCGCTGTAGGCCCCACAATATGACGGGGGTTTGCAACTGTAGCAGCTCGTTCTCGATGTTCTTGATGTATCCGTTGTGAACAACTGGTGCTTGGCCGGAGACCTTATCGTCTCACCGAAGGAGCGCACTTCAGAAACCGACCTGGTAATATTTAACATCAATTAGAATCGTATTATTTTCAAAATCTGAATTTATATTTTGAAAGTAGAGATGAGGATTGAGAAAAAACATTTAAAAATGATTTCTAATAATTAGTGCGAAGAAAGATTTATAAGGAATTGGTGTGCTGAGTAAATGTGTCTACTTCTCATAGCCCGAATAGGGTGTTTCCGGTTCAAGACCAGTTGTGGACTTCCTTCGCATTCCTCCCATGGCAGAAACTTCGATTCCCGAGGATACTAACGCTCCTAGAGTATTTAAGAAATCAGTATTAGCTTTTTTCACATAATTAATGGAATGGCCAACTCAAGAGATTCAACTAATTCATTGAAGATTGCATACCCTGAGAAATTTTTCGTTGCTCTTGCAACGAAAACTTTCGGAACTGCTTTGAATCGTTGCGTCGGATTGTTGATTGTCGACTTGAGTTTGGTTTGTTCTTTTTTGAAAAAAGTTAAATTAAATTGTGGTAAGCATTTAAGTTTTAAATTATGCATTTAAAGTTGGAAAATTTAGTTTTATAAATTACTGCTTGTGAGTATGAGCTCTGGTCCAAATAACTAATTAGCTTTCTTTCTGTAGTACCCAAATCAGCATTCGAGTCTGGACCGATTGCTGCATGCCTGGACGATGGCCTGGAAGGGACTCGGATCTTTGCCCTCGGGATCACAACTGTTAGTGAGCGATCAGCCTAGAAGAAAAAATCAACTTTAAAAGTTAGTGCTTATCAATTATCAGTATACAGGCTAGGTCATAGTTTACCACGTTTCGAAGGGAGAAATTCATCAAGTTGACATCAGGCTGTTGTCCACCCATAACAGAGTGATGCCTGGACCCAAGGACTGATGGGCCTTTAGGATCGACGTCAATCTGTTTTTTGAAATCAATGATTATAAATAGGATTATATTTAGTGTGCTTTTAAAATAGTTCGAAGCTTAGATTGTTGTGCTTTCAGTACCAGAAGTGAATCAGGTGTAAAAGAATGTGTTATCGGATGAGGGCTTTGTCGGCCATCGCTACTTGCAGAGTCATTCATAATGGCTGTCCGTTCTAGAGTCGCTTGAGAATGGGTGGTTGGACTTCGGTATCTCATAAATCTACCACCTGTAAACACAATGAATAAATCCCAAGTCAGACACGTTGAAATTTTAAATGCTCTCTTAATTGTATTTAAATAGACGATCTTCGCATACTTCCTGGTCTATCCCTGGTGATGTTGCTCCTTTTGCAAACCAACGTTCCACAAAGTAGGACGAGGAGGAATAAGACGGATCCGATTCCAGTGATGGCAATTAGTAGGACTGGTGAGTATGAAATAGTTACGAATTAAGTTTAAAATTACCAAATATTATGATACTGTTTTCAATGGTATTAATTTTTGTCTTACATTTCAGATTGATTTGACATTCGATCCCACCATACCACTTGAAACAATGACAAGCCGGATGTCCTTTGGCGTCGGTATGACAAGTTCCATGGAAATTACAGTCTTTGCAACCGGATGATTCTGGATTTTTAAGTATATAATTTTATTCCTTATTCAAGCAGACTAGTATTGGATATTAAAGCGAAGGCTTACCGTGACAATCCCGTCCTGGCTTACGTTTCGAAGACTTGTCCTTGTACCCTAGGCTACACTTACATGTGAAGGACCCCCGGACGTTTAGACAGTCTGCATTTGGAGAACAATCTTGGAATTCTTTGTGGAGGCATTCGTTGAAATCTATTCAAGTGTCAATCAAGGTCAGTAAGGATTCATTTATTTTTCACTAGGATAACTGGAGTAAAAAAGCATGAGTTTGTGTACCTCTTGCACTAAAATCGCTCATGTTTCTTGTGGATGAAATCCCCGTTCTTCCAACACTAAAGTTGGACGCTTTCAAAGTTCGTATCAAATGGTTCTTGATCCGATCCTCAGTTATGTTAGTTGTTAACTATAGATAATAGTTACAATCTTGAGTTAAACAGCATTGCATCGTAAATTTTATGTTAGTAAATAATAACCTGAACGAGAAATTCCACATCAACTTTCGACTCAGGCACTTGGTTCTTGTCATTCAAGTAATTGACCGGATGCAAGCGGATGATCTCGGTTCCTAGAAATTGTCTTTTGATATCCGTGGCAAGGAATGCCTTGTCAATCGCCTCTTTGGTGACTGTAATGAAGTTGAGGTATCCATCCGTCGCAGCGTTGTAAAGATCTTTGAAATCGAATGACATTCCATCCATGTGATGGATTCCGATACTCATCTCGTAGGTAAAGGTTGCTGAAAATAATTGAACAATCTCGGTTAAGATTTGAAGAAACATATCAAACTTTATATTTAAAAATTCTTACGTCGACAAGGGTATTTCGCCTTCATCCTGGCATATCCCGGTTTGCAATCACACCGAATCCGCGTCCCATTAGCAAAAGTTCGGCACGCTTGATTGGAACTCAAGGAGCAGTTGGCCTGACAGCTGCTATCGATTGAGAAGGGCGTTCGAATTATATTTCCACCCGGTTCCGCAGGCGAAGGTTCCGGTTTAGGCAATTTTCCCCTGGGTCGATTACCGGGTAGATTAGCGGAGGTGATGATCCCTCCTAGCAAAACTTTTTCCGTCGATTCATCGTTCCCTCGATTCCCAGAACTCTCTGACGTGTCGACGAAAGTGTAGACTGCTTTTGTGGGCTCTGAGAATATCGTTGTTCGTACTGTAGTAGGGCGGACGTCCACGGTATTGACTAGGGTCAGCGTTCCCACAATTGTACTAATTAGAGTTTGCGGAGGCTGCGTTTTTGTTATGATTACAGTTTGAGTTCGGTGTGTCCCCCTTGAGCTGAAAACGCTGGTCTCTGTTTCGGTGACGGTGACGGTATTGCTTTCAGTGTGAGTTACGTAGCGAGTGGTCACATCTTCAGGTTTCGTTTCAGAGCTAGGACTGCCAGGTCTTCCGGGTCTCTGGAAGTTCATCGTGTTCTTGAATCTGGAGCCTCCCCTAGGATTAGGTCGGGTGGGGTTGATTTCAGTACTAACTTGAGCAACGACTGTCGTAACGGTCCTGTTACGGTCAGACGGGTCTGATGTGGAAACTTCTCGACCGTTATTTTCCTCTGCTGATGTGGTCGATGAACTGGGCCCTCTAGTCCCCTCGTTTTCGTATTCATCAGAGTATTCTTCATATTCGCTGTCCGAGTTTGAAGGATTTGAGCTTATTTGAGAAGTGACGTTTTTGAATACCGATTTCCGAGTGGTAGTGGTTGGAGGTGTTGACGTAGGCCTTCTATTAGCAGGCACAAACCTGGGGTTGACTGTGGTAACAGCTTCCTCAGAGCTCTCTTCAAAACTTCCAGGTCGTTTGATTGGTGGTCGAAATGTCGTTGGTTTAAATGAGACGACGGTCCGCTCTGCTGATTTCGACTCGTCTGCCTTGAGAGTAGGATTAGAATTCGTTGCTACACTCGGTCGTTTGTTCGTCTCGAAGCGCGTGGCAGTTCGAGTTTTGTTAACGACTGAAGGAGAAAATCTGAGGGTTGTAGTCTCGCTATCTGAAGAGATGAGCGGTTTCTCGGATGTTGAGACTGTGGTAATTTGTGTCCTTCGGGCCCATGGAATAATATTGGGGCCAGGACCCCTCGTTGGTATAAACGGTCTGCGGACAATAGACTTTACTGTCGATGTTATAGGACCATTGGACGACGTTGGGGATTTTTCTGACAGAGTGTCACTTGTGGTGTTGGACGTTGACCGGAGTATTTGAATAGGGCGTCGATTGAGGATGTTTTGTCTAATATTTGTGGAATTCTTTGAGACTGAAGTGACCGGTGGGGTTGAGGTGGAGCTGGTCAAAGGGCCTCGAGTTCTTTGAACTCCAGCTCTAGTAGAGCTGGAGCGAGTAGGTTCGATTTTGGACGTGGAAAAGTTGAGCTTTTCCTCGACAGCTGAAGTCTCCAGCCGCCCTCCGGTGTACTTGATAACTGAGGACATTCGCATATTAGCCCCTGAGGAATGGGAAGGGATTATAACCGTCGCTTCCGACCCTTCAAGATGAACTTCCGTCGGATTTATATTTCCGGCTTGTTGAAGCGTTTCCGTAGGCTTCACCTCAACGTCTTGGGATTTCGAAGGGAAGATTGCAGTAAATGTGTTAGTGCCCAGGATTTTATTGTTCTCGTCGACACTGGCGATAGTATGGATTGTCGGGTTGGGTCGACGATCCGGATTCTTGAATAGATCATCATCAGGACGAAGAAGATTTGGTCGATTAATATTGCCATTGCCACTGGGCCCTCCATTAGGTCTGTACCTTATTGGACCGCTGCTTGGGAGTTCTAGAACCGGAGGCTTGAGCCTGTTGCTGTCAATTGGTGGGGGCTCCATCTCCGTTTTCGGAGAGTTTGGAGGAATGGGCCGAACTCCGGAGGAAGAATCAAATATTCCAAAGCCTGGTGGACGAGGATTGGGTGGATTCGGTCTTTGTGGAGGCCGTTGGTTATTTAGGAAAGACGGATTTCGATTGTTTCCATTGACTAAGTGACCTCCGACATTTAGAGGTCTCATCAGTTGGGGTCGATTCTGATTCTGAATTGCAGGTGGTAGGGGTCGATTCTGTGGATTCTGATTTGAATTAGAATTGAGTGGATTCCTCTGTGGCTGAGATGGATTTCCTCCATTTAGATTCTGAGTTTCTGGAATGACATTATTTTTCATCTCCGTGGGCTCATCCTCGTCTTCCTCGTAATACTCTGAGTCGTACATGTAACTCGACTCCCTCTGACCATTTCCAGTCGTGTCAGTCGGGTCTGGGATGTCAATCTTCTCCTCACGAGACGAAGCTGTCTTTTTGTTATCTTCTACAATGAGATTGGCGTCATCCTTTACCTCGCCACCTCCAAGATTGGCTTCCTCGTCCTCCTTCTTGTTGCTCTCAGGATTTTTTATGTTCGGATTCAATGGGATCGTGTTGGGTGGAGTGATGAATTTATGAGGTGTGTATTCGACTTTCAGTTTTAATGGACGCGGAGTTGTCACTGGAGGCTGTGGTATGATAATCTGGATACTACTTGGAAGTTCATCTTCTGCAGGTCGTCTCTGAGGGATGAAGGGTCTCCTTTGAGGTGGAGGTCCATTATTTCCTGGTGGTGGTGGACCCGGCTGATTCTGGAATTTCTGACCCGGTTGGAAATTCCTTGGGGGAGGTTTCCGGAAGAAATTTTTCAACGTTTCTAAGGGTCCGGGTCTTTGAGACTGTGGTGGAGGCCTTGGAGGTCCAGGTGGTCCAGGTCTTTGCTGTGGTGGCAATAACTTTGTGGAAGGTACTTGTGAGGAGCCTTCTTCATCCTCGTAAGCAGTCGAGTCGTCGGGGTCAAAGTTGGTGTTAACTTTCTGAGACTCTGAGGCTTTGTTCAATTTGTCTCTCATCCTTTCCTGGGAAGACTCGTATTCTTCCATGTCCTCTGGTCTTACTAAAGCAATCCCACTCCCAGGTCGTATATTACCCAAAAATGGAGGGATTTTGTGGATCTCTGAGTTTTTAATTTTCAACTGGTCCATACTATCCTCATCGTCATAGAAAGAGGCCATACCGCCTTGAGGGGCTGGACGCAAGCTCGGAATATTTCGAATGTTCGGGGGAAAGATGTCATTCAAGTCCTTCATGGGGTCGAAAATGCTTCCAGGTCGGTAGGTTGTGGGTCGCATTGCGTCACCCCTGAAAGTAGTCGGCCCAGCCTCAGCGTCCCGGGAGTTGATAATGTCTTTGAGAGCGATGCTGCTCTTAGGCTTGAATGTTGTGGGCCACCAGAGTTTGGATTTGGCAGGAGGAGTTGATGTGAATATCCCATCAGGGACTGTGAACCGATCCAGGAATCTGTCCTCCTCCGAGGATGACAAGGTGGACGGGCTAGGGGTGGTTGTTGGAGCTTGTGTCGTCGTTGTCGTTGAACGTCTCATGAAGTTGCTAATGTTCCTACGACTGGCCTGAGTTTCGAAAGGAGACTTGATCACTTTTTGATTGACAGGGTCGATGATCGTGTCTTGGTCTTCAGTGCCTTGGTACAACTGGCCGAACTCGTCCTCATTCACGTCGGTGAGGAATTGCTTCACGTCGATCGGAGGCTTGTGAATCGGGTGGTGATTTGGATGGTCTTGGTGCTCTGATAATGTGACATTGGAGGAAGACTTGAGCTCATCTATCTCATCGGTGTACTCGTCCGTGTCCGCGTTTTCGAAGCTCTTATTCGTGATGTTTATCTTTCCATCGAATCGATTGGTCGGGTTAGGTCTCCGAGTTCCGTACTTGTTTTTGAATCTCTGCTCAAAGTTGAGGAGGTCGTTCATGGAAGGGGAGACGGCCAAAGAATCTTCAGTTTCGGACTGGACCGGGAGATTTGTGGTGGTGGACCGCTTAGTTGTTGACCGTCCTTTTGAAAGCCATGGTGGATTCGTTTTCGAAGACTCGGGGCTAGCTGTACTCGTTAGGGGCCCTTGAATTGCACTGGATGTTATTGACGAGGGTGTTGTTGTGCTTTTGAATTTGCGAATGAAAAGTCGGGAGATCAACGCCCGATTTGTCGTAGGGGAGTCGTCGGTAGGAGTTGACAAGGATGAGATTGTCGTTGTCCGTCTTTCAAAAGGAATTACTGGGCGAGATTCGACTTCTTTAATAATGAGCTTAGGGTATTGGGTTTTGAGCTCATTGGACGATTGATAAGGCTCAGGGGTTGTCTGAGGGAAGTCGAAGTTATGAGGGAAGTGATGCTCTTGAGATTCATGCTGTTCATGAAGGTGTTCGTCATGGTTGTGGTGGTTGTTGTCGTCAACTTCTTCCACGATGAACACTGTCGATGGATTCTGTCCGTGTGGGGGGAAATGCGGTGTTGGTCTTTCTAATGGAGGGACTGGAATGGGCTGAGTGGGCCTTGGTTGATTCATCGGTCCAGGAAATCTATCCGGGCCTTCGTTTAGATTGTTATTCGGCCCTGGGAACCGATCTGGAAATCCATTGTTCATAGGTCCTGGGAATCTGTCAGGTCGTTCATTTTGATTGTTGAATGGACCTGGGAATCTGCCTGGATTTTGGTTGGGATTGATTGGGCCTGGGAATCGGTCTCGGTTTCCATTTGGATTATTCATAGGACCAGGGTATCTATCAGGATGTTCTGGAGGGTTATTAATTTGGCCAGGGAATCGGCCCGGATGTTCCGGAGGGTTATTAATTGGACCTGGGAATCTGCCAACAGAGTTTGGACCTGGGGAAGCCCACGGAGGTCGGTTTTGTGGTGGTGGTCCCACCGGCCTGGATTGTTGATTCAAAATATTCTCTGCTGAACTGTGCCGTATTCCAAATTCTTCAGAATCGGCTGAGATGTGATCTTCGTGGTCCTCGTGATTTGGTGGATTACGTCCCGGTGGTGGAACTCGCTGTTGCTGGTTCCCGAAATTATTTGGTGGCCTGAGAAGTTCAGGCCTGTTCTCGTCGTTCTCATTCCGTGGTGGTGGAATTCGATTCGGCGGGTTGTCGAAATTATTCGGTGGATGCTGCCCTTGTGGCCTATTTCCATTGTTATCATTTTGGGGTGGAGGGGGTCGATCATGAACTCTTTGAGATTCGAATCCTTCATGGCTTCCCTGGATCGGACGGAATGGACGAAGATTTTGCCCATTGTGCGGATGTAGGATCAACTCATTCTTACCCGGAGGACCTTGCATCTTTATTCCATTGAACTTGTCATCCTCTCCATGTGGGTGTGGGTGGTAAATACTCTCCTCACTGGCTTGCGTCTCTCCGTCAGCATGGAAAGGGATCTCATGTGCCCGTACAGGGTGGTCAAAAGTCGGGCTTGACCCATCCGATGTTGGTGTCGGGTTCTCAGAGCCGCGGATAAGATTGATGTTCCCCGGGTTGAAATTAGGGAGCTTGTTTAATGGTGGGGGTGTGGAGGAGACTAAGTCATCGAAATGCTCATGTGTGATGAATCCGGGCTGCTCGAAGAATGTGTTCTGAGCACCGGGTGCGAAATGAGACTCGAAGGAATCCTCAGAATCTGCTAAATGTTCCATCAACTTGGGTGGATTGAGATGTCCTTCTTTGAAAGGGTTCTCGTGGAACCGTTCATCCCCACCGTCACCCCAGGGTACTCTGTTGTCCTCTGGGTGAGATTCCACAGGATGTATAAACTGAGGTCTGGGCTTGTTATTATGAGGGAATGGTGGGGGTCGGTTCCCATTGCTGAACGGAGGTCGGTTTTGACCATTTGGATTTTGTGGCTTACGATGAGGCAAAATTATACTCTGCGTCGGCCTGTCAAAAGGCTGGCGTTGGGAGTCTTTGATTTCATTGATCATCTCGATACTCGCAGGGCCGGGGCGTGGTCGGTAAACGGGCCTCATGACTGGGATTATCTTTCCAGGATTTCTTTGACCTTGCCCTTGACCTTGGCCCTGTGGGTGGTCGAACATGGGTCTTCCATTCATGATATTTTGCAAAGGCCGGAGGATGAATTCCGTCTTCCCTTCTGGATGCATTTCTCCAGGATGGACTCGGTTGTTATTACCCGAGGGATGTTCGGGGAGATTTTGAGCCATGTTGGGTATCGAGTCTGGGTGATATTCGTGATCTGGTGGAAGGGGATCCCCATTTTTATGAACATCATCAGTGAGCGTGTATATATTTGGATGGTTATCGTTTGGAGGCTTGAAGTTGTAGTTGTGATTCGGAGGGAAGTTCTGGTCAGGAGGATTTATATTGAAATGAATCGGTGGGGGCAAGGGGCCAGCAATAAAGTCCGGCTCCCTCTCAGAAATCGGTCTGAAGTTTGGTTCATTCGCATGGGTGACCACAGGCCTTCGGGGTATGCGCTCATCAGAAAATCTGTAGTTTTGATGATTCCCGTATTTACTGCCCCCATTACCCACGGGGATGTAATTGGGTTCCGTGTATTGAATGACAGGGGCTTCTTTCGGAGGTAGCCTTGAGTAATTAGGTCGCTTGTTCCCTCGTTGGGACTTTTTGGAGTAGGTCTGCTGTGTGTCATTCCTGGAAATAGGGAGCAGCGCCCCTTTCATGTACCCTGCCACTGAATTGAACAAGGGGCCGAGTTTCGTCAGAGAAGAAGCTCCCAAGCCGCCTAAGCCGATGGCACCCAAATTCAGCAACGGCTTCCAATTGATCCCGGTGGCTGCCACTGCCGCAGTCCCCCCTGCCACTGCTGCTGGAAATGAGAGGCCGCTTTTGCTAGGGCCTGGAGCAGTGGCGTGAAATATGTCAGAGGGACGTCGTTCATAGCTCTCACTGGAGTTGTCGTCCTTGTCACTCTCCTTCTTGTCATCTTCGTCGTCATTGATGTCCGAGACGTCCTCTGAAAGGGACTCTCCAGAGTCTTCTGAGAATCGCACGGGCTTGAGGGCATAGACGTTCGTGGAGGACTCGGTTGAGTCTTCGTCTGACAAGGGGGCAGGTCTGAATGTTATTGGACGACGGGAGCCTTTGCTACTGGGACGTCTGCGGGTGGTGTAGCGATCTTTGGGCTTTTTAGGTTGAGGTGTGGGTGTTGGTGGGACTTTGAAGGTCTTCTCAAGGAGGTCTTCCAGCTCTTTGTCTAACGTGTCGGAGGATGTGGGGATTTTTTCTGTGTCGTTGTCTGAAGGATCGGTGGGGGCTTCTGTTACGACTTCAGTGTCATTCTCAGGAGGGTTGTCTGCATTTAGGTCTTTTTCAGCTTTGTCTGCAGAAATGTCAGCATCGTTAACTTTCCCGTCCGGGTCTTCAGTGGGGTTTTCTTCCTGGTCTTTTTCACCTTTTTCTTCAGGGTCATTTGTCTCTTCTCCGGTGTCATCCGCGTTGGCTACTTCGTCTGTTTGTATATCTGACTCGGGTTGGTCCTGGTTGTCCTCAACCTTGTTATCCTCTAGTATAATGTCAACTTCATGGACTTTGGGTTCAGGGGTTGTAGGTTCAGTTGTTGTGGGTTTAAATGTAGTCGTTTTCATTTCGGGCTTCGGAGTTTTCCTTTTGATCGTCACCTGGGTCTTGTTCAGTTTGGACAGGTCAAACTGCTGCTTGTTAAACTCAACGAATGCATTGGCGTCAAAGGTGGTTGGGATGTTGTAGATTTTGGGTGGAAGGATATCCTCCTCGGAATTATCTTTGAGTTCTTCGTAAGTGTCCCCTTCTGCAGTTATGTCCGAGATTAGGTTCAAAATCTGGGCAGAGGGCTCGATACCACCTAAAGGCCTGTAGCTGGAGATTTGATCAAAGTAAACAGTTCCGCTCCTCCTGTCTAAATTTGTGCTCGCAGGATTGAACGCGTTGTTAACAATATCAAAGGAGCTGGACATGTCCTCGAAAATGTCATCACTGTAGTCCATAATGTCGGAGGGGTAGTCGACAATGATTGACTTGGGTGGTGAGGGTGGTGGGCCTATGTCTGGGAACTGGTCCAACTCAGTTTTCTCCTCCATGATCGGTTTCTTTGTTTTACTCGGAGATGGCTTCATCGTGTACTTTGTGATGAGAGGGGGTGTGGGTCTGTGGCTCACAGGGCGTTCAGTTATAATCTCCGAATACATTTCACTCGTAGCCTCCGGGGTCTTATCGTCAAAATCCGGGAGTTCTTCATCCTCTCTGAGCGGTACTTGTTCTAAAAATGGATCTGGGGCTGCCGAGGGCGGATAAGTTAACGAAGACTCGAGGTCCACTGATTTCACTGTACTGTAGAGATATTCGTATGTCTTGGTCGGCTTCAAGTAAGACTTCACCTCAGAGGTCACCTTCAGATAAGATTCCACCTCAGGGGTCACCTTCGTATTGGTTAAAACGCTGACAATCTTGTGAACTCCTTCCTTGACCTCGTCAAAGTGCTCCTCTGATGACGAGATCGTGGGATGCTTGACGTTGTTGATATTGGGCTCTGGGGTTGTTGTCGTCGTGCCCTCAACTTCGAAAGCTAGTTGGTCATTGTCCTTTGGCCAGTGGGGGTGGAATACCTGCTGAGTGACCAGTGTCCCTGGTCTCTCAGTGAAGTCGATTGTTTTCGTGGGGATGATTTCCTTAACCGAGGATGTGATGTCTAACAATGTGGAATGCTTTTTAAGGTATGAGCTTTTTAATTGAGCTACGTAGTTGGCATCAAAGGCAGTTGAGAGGGCCTCTGTGGCAATGCGGGAGACGACTTGGGTCCTTGAGTGGACCTTCACCGGGGCTCCAGTTCCGTCCTTGTTCCGAATGGTCGTGAAGTACGTGTAGGTCGTGTAGTAGACTTTAGTTGCGTACAAGAGGACAGGCGTGAGCGTCTTGGTTTGCCTGACTGTTGTCGTCAGCTCGTTGTAAGCTGGAGAGGTTAGTAACACGTTATTGACAATGACTGGTGTTTTCACCATCGATATGACCTCAGGCCCCTTCGTTCTGTCTATCGTGTCCGTAAGGGTCTCTGTGACGGTTTCTGCTGCAACGCGTGTGCTACTTCGAACACTAAGTACCCCATCCTCCCCAATCTCTGTGAAAAGGTGGGTGAAAGTGGTAAAGTAAGTTTTAGTGATTTCATCCCCCGAGGGTGGCAACGGAGTTAGCTGAGGGGGCTCTTGGCTCCTTAGTGGAAGAAGGGCCTCTGTGACGACGACTTGAGTGACCACCTCCTTGGTGGTCACCACCCTTGACCTCTCTGTAGGGTTTATGATCGTCTTTGAGAAGGTGTAGGTACTGTAGTAGGTCTCCGTTTCAAAGACTCTGGTGGAGCTGAGTTGGTTGATGAGGGCGAGGGTGGGGCTGAGGTAGGCTGGGAGAGTTATGACGTTTGACACAGTCTCCCGGCTTGTGAGGACTATCGGGATCCCATCGGCTGTGAAGGTGTTGTAGTAGATGTACGTCGTTCTTTGCGTTTTGGTCAGGTAGGATGAGGCGGTGCCCATGAAAGAGGCCAATAGTTCAGGGGGCAGGGTACTTGACTCGTATTTGAGGCTTGGAGTGTATTCCATTGTTGGGCGGAACTTTTGAGTCATCACATTCGCAATTGTCTGAAAAGATTGAAAAACATATTGGTGACCTGTGACCCTTGCTTTTTATAGTTTTAAAATATGAACCCAACTTACCTCTTCGCGACTTTTGATGATTGTGTTTGAGTTTTTGTTGAGAACGGTGGTCAAGTAGGTGAAGGTGGTGACCATGGTCTTGGTGACCATGTCTGGAGTTGCTGAGCGGACGATTGACTGGAGAAGGTGGCCGACTGGATTCTGTTTTAGGGGATGTAAGTGAGTCAAGTGATGTGGGTGTGATTTTTGGGGATTAATTGGATAAGGAAATGAAATTACCGGCTTCCCAGGCTTTTCGACGAGATGAAACTGCCTTGAGACTGTGTGGGCCGGAAGTGTGACGGGACGCGAGGGGCCGACTCTGTGAGGTTGCCACGGGGTTTGCTCAAACCCTATTAGTCCTGTCTTGTGGCCTGAATTCAATTTTAATCAGTGTTATTATTTTCGGTTAGTATTGTAGATACGTTTATCGTCGAATCTTCAATATTGGGAATCGAGAATAATTCGATGAGTTTGCTATGCTTTTGAATTTAAATTCTGAAAGCTGAGAACTTGATGGTTTTAACGGTTTAATTATAATTGGTTTTTTTTAATTGGTGTGATTAGTGGTGTGCCATATTTAATGACTTACCTCTGACGATGACTTCCACTCCATTGCTCATGACTTTGGTACGAAAATTTCTGGCATTTTGAATGAAAAGGCGTCCACCGGTGACCCTTTGTTCAGTGGCGTTTGAAGTGAGGACGGTGGGCCCTGTCAATATGTGCCCTGTCCCATCTTCTTCACCTCCTCCTTCAAAAGGGGATCATTCATTTCATGGGTTAATTTAAATGGCTATTTATTATTTTAGATCAGTTCTTTGAAGACTTTTAGGCTCCTTTGGGATATGCGTGCTTATGATTCGGCAGGTTTTATCGATGATAATGATCCTAAAGTTTTTATTTTATGCCGAATATACCAGTTGTAGCTTCGATACTAACCTACCATTGCAATGCAACCATGGAAAAAACTGTAAAACCGTTTATGTCGTGAAAGTGAAACGTGTTCACCTTTAATTGCTAAAAATGATATTTGAAGAGCTGAAAAAATTCTCCTATAATTTCTGGAATAGCTACACCGTGAGAGGACTGCGGTTATTTTTTAACTACCCAAATTAATACAACAAAAATAATAGCATTTTTTGACGGCTTGGGTTTGTAATGGACGGAGGATGTGGAATTTCTCTCCCAATCGCTGCCATACGGAATTATGAGAGACTGTGACTTTGGAGTGCATCATTCACTTGTCACTTCAAGTATGTGGTTAGCTAGAGAAAGGATTTCCCTTTCTTTAAGTTAAATTTCTTACAGCTTAATTGCTCAAAGATGTTGGTAAAGAGGGTGAAGATGATATATTATTATGTGCGGAAAGAAATAGAGACAGGTGAATGAAGAACTATTGTGAGGTGCATATAATTACATGAAGATGAATCTATGTATTGTGATGACAAGCGTGGTGGTGGTGGTGGCAATAATTTTTTAAAGGATTGACAGTATGGATGAAGAAAGTCAAATTATTTCTCACAATAGACAAAATTATTGCAATTGGACAGAATAGAGGAAGATTTTTTTTTTGAGATAGAAAACGATTCATTCATTTGGCACAAGTCCTCTTTATTTTTTTACATCAACATCCACGATGGGATAAAAAAAATTAAGTTTAAAAAAAATTATGCACTTACTTAAACACTCTGGCCACTTAATGGGATATTTATTATCTACACTCTACACACCTGAAAGCATAATTGTGAAAGAGATTCTGAAAGAAGGGGCTTGGAGTTGTCACTTGTCACCAAATTAGGAGATGACAACAGTATGGACAAGTAGATAGTTTTTTTGAATCCTTAAAAAATATTTGTTTACATTGAGAGAGAGGTTGGAAGGATTTATGATTTCAATTGTCACTGCAACAATTAGAGGGTTCTTTGTTTGCTTAATTACATTGTTGAAGGATGGATTTTTTTAAATTCGAGGTGTGAAAGAGAAAGCGTTTCGTGATATTTTTTTTTAATTACAAGATTCACCATTTACCTCCAAATGCTTTAAAGTCATTTACACACGATATAAAAAAAGTTGTAGGAAGAAGGGAAGTTATTATGGCCACACGAGTTTACTTAATATTAGGGAAAAAGAATAACTGTTGTATAATTAAATATAATTAGCCTATTGATAAGGTACAGGCACGTATTATAAAGGTTACAAAAATAATAAGTAGATTTAAAACAAAATGTATTTACACAAAGTTATCAACTTTTTTTATAGAAAAAAAATGCAAAAATACGTACGACTTACAAAATACAATTACACACACTATAAAATAGTTAGCAAAGGCTTTCGTTATTGGGGAAACTATCAAATTTGGGAATAATTATATTAGTACTGGTTGGGGTGACCCTTAGGGTTTTTTATGACCTGTTATTGACCTCGAGTAACTTTTAGACTTGTACATTTGACATTCATAAAATATAGTGATACCGGCCTTTCAAATTTTTAGATTGTCACTTCTTAATCGTATCTTATCGTATATCTTATCGTTCTTTTGGAAACTGGAAAGTGTAGCTTCATTTGTACAAAAATTATTTTACAGTACTAAAATTAACTTACTAATTAATTAACTAACTACTAAGATAATTATTCATAGGACTAATATTAATCTCGTATATATGATAACCGTCCCCGATTTTAAAAAAACTAGTCGAACAACCCAGAATAGTACAAGTGTCCCGTTTTATATGTATTTCAAGTCCAAATAATTTTTACTTAACTTGAGTGCGGAGAACCCGGGTTTTAAAAGATCATTCTTAAAATCCGGGTTTTCCTATGCACACCTAATCGTAGGGCTAAAATATTGTCTCTCAGACTTTGAAAAAATAGTCTCTGATTTTGCAAAGCAATGTTACATTGTCATTTAATTATCTTAATGAGTACTTGTGATCCCTTTTCGTGTGTGCTCTTAAAAACAAGAGGATCAGGGAGAGACGCTCTGACTGTGGTATTTTGAAAGGTCTCTAAGAACGCTCTCAAGGCTCTCCGTAGCCCCAGAATGATAAAAATTCCGTCCTCCATTAGAAACTAGATTAGTAAAGGGGTCACTATAAGAGTAACTACCCTCTAGGAAAATAGCCCCCGAAGGCTCTAAGCTATTACTGTTCTCCAACAAACTAACAATAGCTTTGTCTTTGTTTAACGTCAAGCTGTCGCGAACAGGGAGGCGATAAGCATTCTCAAGATCTTCGTATTCCTCAAAGTCGTCGAAAGTATCGACAAAGGAGTCAGCAATAGATTGAACAGATGTGGACTTATCGATATGGGATCGGGATGGACTGATCATAGAGGGTTTGAAATCAGAGTCAATCACACTCCGCTTATTCCTACTATTTTCGCCTATAGCTACGGTTTTTAAGACGGTGCTAAACTCCCCTGGGTTCTTGCCCGAGACGTAGAGGGTGACTACAGTAGAGCCGGCGGGGGCATTGCTCGGCTTTTCAACCGACTCTGGGGCCTTAGTATTTTGAGCCTGAACTTTGTGCTCGTTATTAACGGACTCTTCGCCCTGGTCGAAGTGTTCTTTGTCTTTGTTGGTCGTGTCAAGAGTTCTGGGCTTTTCATGAGCCTGAGGGGCTTGTTGGATTTGCTGGGTTTGCAAAGGGAGGGCTACAGGTTGTGTGGGGACTATGGGTTGTTGGAGGAGTTGAAGCTGCGATGCAAGGAGGCTCTGAATCAAAGCTGGATTGAATCCACCCGGTTGGGCCTGTTGGGTCAAAGGTTGTTGCTGAACGACCTGCGTTGGTGTTATGACTGTGGACTCTGTGATAAACTCTGTGGCTGTTATGACATGTGTGGAGGTCTCAACGATCGTGGACTTGAGCGGCTTGCCCTGGAGTGTGATTTTGACGATGGTGCTCGTGAAATCTGTGACAGTGGTGACGTACATAGTAGTTTTTGTATTGTATTGTGTTATGGGTGTAGCTGGCTCATTAGGGTTAATGTTTAGTAAAGAGGGTTGTTGTTGTTGCAAGCCTAATAGGTTAGGATTTAGAAAGCCTTGGCCCAGCAACTGATTCAACAAAAGGTTCGTCAACTGGCTATTGTCTTGTAGGGGATTGGTATTCCCTGTGATCGTGGACACCACCGGCTCTACTGAGTACACCGTCGAAGGGATTATGTGGGAAAAGGACGTCTTCCTACCGCGGATCGTAGTAGGGGTGAAAGTGACAGTGGTCGTGGCACTTTCCCTAATGACAAATCGAGTGACCTCCGTAACCCCAAAGGAGGGCGTGGAGGTCATCTCACTATTAAGGACGAGGACAGCCTTGCCCAAGTAGTCTGACTGGGTGTACTGGTGAGGGGCAAGGATTTCTACAGAAGGACTGGGAGTTGTGATGGTTTTGTATTCTGTGGACCTTCCATTTACAAATGGGATTTGTGTCTCAGCTGGGACATAATGTGTTACTGTAATTGTACTAAGTTCGAACACGGGCTCATTAATGTTTTCATACCCCCTAGCAGAGGTGGTTCCCCGACCTCGGGTCAATGTACTGCCGAAACGACTCCGGCTATTGTAGCTGCTCACCGGGGCAGGGGTGGTCAAGGGCTCACGAGAATTGTACCTATTACGGAATCGGGAGGCCCGGGCTGTTGTTTGGAGTGGGGTGGACTCTGACGGTTTTTGGTAGCGGGACTGGGACCGTCGGGTAGGGATGAAAGATCGGCTGGGAGCATTAGGCTTAGAGTTAGCATTGACAAGAGGTCTAGAGGAAGAAGGTCGTGTACGGGTAGGAGAAGAGGTTCGAGAGTTGGTGTTCGAGTTAGGGGTCAGAGTGAAAGGTGTCCGTCGGTTAGAATTAATGGTGGAGGCAGTCGTCGGTTGAATGCGTCCACGAAAGCGTGCCGATGGTGACTTAGGCGGTGCGGAGGTCGTGGTAGGAGGTGCGGGTGGTTGTGCGGGTTGTCCATCGTCATAGTAGTACTCGTAGTCATTGTCTGAATTAGAATTAGAGTCGCTATTACTATTACCATTATTATGACCACTACTGCTATGTCTAGATGGAAAATTAGATCGAAGCGTGCCTCGAGCTAAACGAGCACCAAAGTTGTAATTTTTGTAGTATGCATTTATGTCTACTTGCCTGGTTGACCGCTTTTGAAGCGTCCGTCGCCTCCTTGACCCGAAGGTCACTTCTTGATCATACTCTTCATGCTCTAACGCTGGAGAAGCGTTCAGTGCTGGGATGGCTCTCAAGACGGATTCTATTATATCCGACCCACTGCCCAGTAAATCTCCTTCCGAATCTACTCCGGCAGATTTGAATGAATTTTGGGCTTTCATCTCTTCAGGGGCTTCAACCCTGACCTCGGAAATATCAGAGGCGGCGCCTGTCACGGCTAGAGTTATATTTGGGACATTCTTCGTCTCTTGGTACTCGAATTCACCTTCTTCGTAGTATTCATCATCTGCTCCAAGTGGAGCTGGAGTTGTGGTCTTTTGGGTTGTTGCAACTGCCCGGGGGAAACCGACCGGCCTGGGTCTTGGGGTGTAGATTTTCCGTGTAGTTGTGGTCGCCGGAGCGTTTGTTGTTGTCACTCGGGACCTTGGGGTTGGCTTGTAGGTGGGCCTTGCGGTCACGGATGGTCTTTTGGCACTACCGAAACCGGGTCTTTGTGGTTTCCCGGTGGTCGTTGAGGAAGTGTCCTTCACTTCCTCGTATTCTTCTTCGTATTCCTCTGCAGCGTTATTGGCAGCGTCAGAGGCGGCTGTGCTTGAGCTTGGGGCTGCTGCTGGGGTTGTGCCCCTTGTGGGTAGAGTTGGCTTTGAAAATCTACCCCTGAGGTTAGGAACTCCTCTTGTGGTACTTGGCCTAGTGGTGGTGCTTTTTGCATCTGCTGAGGGCGTTGCTAATTTTGGACTCAGTCTGAATCTATTTGAGCCACCTCCGCCAAATCTACTGGTCGTTTTGGGGGCGGCAGTTGTGCTTGAAGAAGATGCCGTTTCATATTCATACTCTACCTCATACTCTTCTCCATCCGGACTTACTGAGGAGGACTGAGTTGGTGTGACCACAGTTGATTGGGTTGAAGATGGATTTATGACAGAAGAGCCTCGTCCACGGGGGCTGAATCGACTACTTGAGCTCCCTACAGTACCCCGGAATCCTGCAGTGGAAGAGTCCCTTATGGGTGGAACAAATGCTGCAGAAGAAGCTCTGCCCCTTCCCCCAGCAGCGGATGACCCACGAGGGGCAAAGCTGCTACGACCTCTAGCCCCTGGAGATGAGCCTCCTGAGGCTGAGCCACTTGCACTCGTTGGAGCGATGGAAGCCCCTGAGACGCCACTTGAAGATGCGAACCGGGACTTATTAGCACCGATGACAGGCTTAGAAAATCTGGAGCCTCCTCGGGTTCTACTGGCTGGGAGGGCCGGTGTGGGTGTGGTTGTTCCATCTCCAACGGGACTTTCTTTAGAAGAATCTCCAGGCTTTTGGAATCTTCTCCTGGACTGGAAGCCCCTGGCTGAGGTAGAGCCAGAAGGTGTGGCTGTGACTGTCGGAGTCACCTCATCCGTTTTGGACACGATGATGGCACTTGACTGCCTTCGTCTTGGGACGAAACCAGCGGCGGGGCGGCTTCGACTCGCAAATGGAGTAATTGCAGGAGTGAATGTCTTGGAAGTTCCTGTGAAGGACAACCGACTTCCGTTTCGGTTTCGATTATTAAGACCGAATCGCTTGGATTGAATCAAATTCTTTGGGGTTGTCTTTTCAACAACTTCTTCATCTTCTTGGTCAGTGGAAAAGCTAGAAGTTGTCGTCGTCTCCTCGTCCTCTTGTGGACCCTCAGTGATTGAGCTTTCGACATCTACAACCGTTCTCGTGGCTCCAGATTTGGAGAATCCATTTGACTTTGTCGGGCTGAGGACGTATCGAGATGTACTTTCGATAACTTGGGCATAGTTGCCATCAATAAAAGTTCCAAGAATACTCGAAGTGTAGAAAGTCGTTCGATCTCCTTCGACCAGAGTTCCATCGATGACCCTGACAAGACCGGTCTTTTGGTCCAAGGAGTCTTCAGACGCTTCCAGCGTTGCTCCAGGTCTGATCTTAGTGCTTGAAGTACTCTCAACAAGGTGAGCATATTTCCCATTGATGACAGTTCCGTAGGCAGTGGTGGCATAGAACGTCGTCCTGTCTCCATCAGCCTCGGCCGTCTTCCCTTCATTTACTGACACGACCCCCGTCGGCTTCTCAGTAGCATGTGGAACGAATCGAGTTTCGGCAGCTGCGGTGGGGGAAATTATATTGGAGGTGCTTTCAAGTACTTGGGCGTATATGCCATCGATGTAGGTGCCGTAGACATCAGTAGAGTACAAGGTCGTGGTTCGGTCATTTACTTCAGACGAGATGACAGTAGACAAAAGGCCGGTGGGAAGGTCATAGTCTTGGTATTCGTCCTTTTCATGGGTGGCCACCTTCTGCTCCTCTGGCTTGGCCGTACCGATGGCCCTTCCGGTCTGGGTTGGAGACACTGAACTTGGACTACCGGGCACTGCATTCGTCACAGTCTCAAGCCGAGAGTTGACGATTGTCTTGTCCCCAAGGTAGGAGGTGGTGAAATAGGTGTAGGTTGTGTAGTACGTGGTCAGCTCAACTTCTTGAGAAGAGGTTGGAAGGATTTCATTCTCTGTGTCTTTAATTGTAGCCGAGCCGGATGGGGCAATTTCATCAGCTCCGGGGGTCACCACATTTGTAATCGTCTCTTCACGGCTCGTCACGATACTGTTCCCGTCCTTGAACGAAGTGGTCCAGTACGTGTACCTGATTGTCAATAGAAATAAAAATCATAAGTTATTTTTACCACGAATTTGCATAGAATTTGCATAACCGAATTGAATGAATCTCTAGGGAACTTACGTTGTGAAATAAGTGACAGGGAAAGTCGGATCGATGGTGGACAAGAGAGGAGCATTATCTGTGACAGTGACATCATCGTCATCATCGGGAAGTCCGGCAGTGTCGGTCACGATCTGACTCTTGGTCTCCAGCCTTGAAGACACCGTCGAAGTTCCACTCTTGTAGAAAGTCGTGTAGAAAGTGAAAGTGGTGAAGAGGGTCCTTAAGACTGGCGTCTTCTCATTAACTCCAGAGTCCACGTCATTATCATCCTCATGATCATCTGAGCTGTGACCGGGTGTGGTGGTCGTTATTCCACCCTCAGAACTCTCCAGCTCGTAATAGTCATTGCCACGGGGGGTAAGGGTCGTGGATTCCTCATCCTTGTTCTTCACGGTCGTTTCGCTAGTCTCACTCAAGTGACTGCCCACTTCATTCAGATCCTCGTCATCATTGTTGAAGGAGTTGAGTGCGGATTTGCTAGCGGAGCCTGCGGATCGCCCGGCTAGTTTTGTGGGCTCTATGGGCTCAATAAGTCCAGATCGGATGGTCTTATCTCCGACAATGACATTTGTAAAGGTCTGCTTGGAGGTCTTGACAGTGGTGGACTTGGCGTGGAAAATGGTGCTGAGGTAGGTGTAGGTGGTGTAGAAAGTAGTCTCCTTCACCTTCTTGTTGCTATTGTTGCTCATTCTGAAGGCTGTGGAAGATTCAAACTCATCCTTAGCCTTGAGCTCATCTTCATATTCGTACTCTTCGTCATCGTGACCGGATGGAGTTGTGGAGGTCAAGTCGGCGGAGGCTGACGGAAGGATTGGGGCCAGGGTTTTGGTCACGTAGGGCACTACATTGGTAATGACTTCGGTACGGGACTTGATGGAAGTCTCGTCCCCGTTGAAGAGGGTGGTGAAGTAGGTGTAGGTGGTCATGAAGGTCTTGAGGAGAGTCTTTGTAACGGACTCGTACTCCAAATCAGTGGCAGATTGAGGAGCTTCTGTCTCTTCAGTGATGTTGGCTTTGGAAGGTTTTGGTCGTCGGACTACTGAGGACCTTCCAGCACTTCGGGGAGATACTGGAGAAGATGACCCGGCATTTGTTTTGCCACCTTGGGCTGCAGAGCTTAGGCGGGGTGAGGCGGTTTTGTAGCTTCGGGATCTTAGACTTCCGGTGGGGGTTATTTTTACGGAGGTGGTGGCTTTGGCTCCGATGCCTGAGGTTACCGTTTGGATGTTTGAGATGGTTTCCTCTCGGGATGAGACGCTGCTCGTCTGACCGCTGTATAAAAAAAATAAAACAGCTATTTTTATTGCACAAATTAGGATTAGTTCGTGACCTTTGTGACCTAGCCTTCATCCTAGTTAACTTATATATGTCAAATTATCATAACCGAAAATATTCCTTCAATCTACTATTATTTGTAATAAACTATCATGTCACGTTTTT
The DNA here is from genome assembly GCA_034694785.1 of Agrenia bidenticulata. Taxonomy (NCBI): domain Eukaryota; kingdom Metazoa; phylum Arthropoda; class Collembola; order Entomobryomorpha; family Isotomidae; genus Agrenia; species Agrenia bidenticulata. Next base: position 70,439 of record JAQFYM010000204.1, on the reverse strand, counting down.
TGTAACTGGCATAAAAGTCAGATTTTGACATTTGTGACTAATCTCATAAATTTTTGTTAGAAATTGTTTTGAATTAAAAGGCCTTACCTAAAGAATGTGGTCAGATAGGTGTAGGTGGTATACAGGGTCTTGTAGATCACCTGAGCCCCCGACGGCTGAACCTTCCCTCTTGACGGCTTGAACTTTCCACTCAAAGGCTTCCCACTGACCTCCTTAGAAGCCCTGACCTCATCACTTGAACTGGCCGAGGGGATAATGCTCGTGAAGGTCTTCCTCACAAGCCCAACGGCGCTGCTCGTCACCTCTCGAGAGACGACAGAGGTCAAGGTAGTGTCCTCCTTGGGGATGAAGTATGTCGTGTAGTAAGTATAAGTTCTGTAAACTGTAGTAGGGAGAGTACGGGTCACGTGGATCGTTTGTTCCTCTTCATCCTCTGACCCGGGGGTCACTGGCGTAGCCTCAAGGGTGAACTCATCCGCATCGACAATAATCTGATCCTTAGCCTTGCCCTGAACTTTCCTTCGTCTCACCTCATTCTCAGACTCGTCTTGATTTTTCTCCGTAGTTGTGGTGAACTCGTCATCGAATGAATCCTCAAGGTCAATGGGGCCAAAGGTGGTGCGCTCGAAAATATCATCCTCAACTTTCTTATTGCTATTCTCAGTTGTGGAGCTCACGCTGACCTCCATCCGGTCCAGATCTTTAGGCCTCAACGTCGTTTCAGCTTCCTCGTCTTCATCATCGGAGCCTTCGGTGGTGGTGGTGACCTCGTAGGTAAAGACAGAGGAGGAAGGCCGAGTTGAGAACTTTGCGATGGGTGTGGGTCGAATGGCAGAGGAGGACCGGGAGGGGATGGTCGAGGCTCCGGAGTTCTTGAGGACTTTGCTCGTGCTCTTGATAACTTGAGCATAACTCTTGCCAATGAAAGTTCCGAACACAAGGGAAGTGTAGAGAGTGGTTTTACCCTCTCGGACGATCGTTCCATCGACAGAGGTGACTAGTCCGGTGGGATTGAGAACATCGGTTTGGAAGACGGCGGTGGAGGCTGTTTGGTAGACGGAAGGGCTTGAAGATTTGAAAACGGGAGAGGACAAGTTTTCCTTAGTCTTTGACTGGGAGTCGACCGTTCTGGAGGCTTTTGGAGTGAACTTTGCCCTCGGACTTGAGAATAAGGAATTCCGTCTGTCCTGAACTACGGAGGAGGAGGCAGAAGGTCGGACTTTGGGGATTCGAGATTTAAAAACTGGAGTTGTCTCTGGAGGGTCAATTTCGGAGGACTTTGAACTTTTCCTCCCACCGATGAAGACTGTTTCTCGACCAGAAACAGATCGGACGGATTCTGAGGGATTCAGTTCTGTCGTGGTCTCTTCATCTTCATCATCTTGGTCGATCTTGACAGAGGTTCCGACCTTTCGACCTTGGTGGTGTGACACTGAGAATTGTACGTGCTCATTCTCGTCCTCTTCCTGTCTTTGGGTTGTGGCTTCGTCTTCGTCAGTTTGGTAGACGAATCGGGTAGGTTCAACCGTAGGACTTCGGGGGGATGGGGTTTTGGAGGCATGGACGGATAAGTCCTCTATCATTTTGGTTCTTGGCATGAAGACGATGACAGTGTTGCCGACAGTGGTGGTGAAGTCAGCGAAACCCACATAAGTGACCGTGGCCCTTCCAGACGAGGCTGCACTTTGGAGGTCACTGTCAACATCATTGAATTGGGACTGAGCATCGAAGCCTGCAAAGGCCCTGTGGTTACGATTTGGCATGTTGGAGTACTTTGAAGATTTGGCAGGATTTGGCTTATTGTTGTTGTTTCTAGCGTCCGTGTAGCCCAGGGCTCGAATCCTCTCGGTTGATCGAGGGGCGGGCTTGGCAGTAACTTTTTGGAAAACAGGGGCCCCAGCACGAGATTTGGACTTGGAACTGTCCACGTTTCTCTCCACGTTGACAATAACTCTGGGCGTGGTGACCTCCTCTTGGAATTCAAGTTTATCAGGTTGACCCACAGTGAATGTTGGGAGACTGATGGACTCTGTTCTAGAAGGACGAATGAGTCGGTAGCTTGAAGGATTGTTGTTATCGTCTGAAGGGACCTTTCTCCCTTGAAGGATCTCATTGTCTTGATCTTTCCGGGAGCTTGAGCTAGAGCTGGATGAGCTGGAGACCCGGGTTTTCTTGTCATCAATGGTGACGGTTATCATGTCGATTCTAGGGTCACTTGGAGTTCCCATGGCCTTTGCCCCATCCACTGTGATTAGCTCATCTTGCTGAGACTCTGCTTCGGAGCCTTCGATTTCGACGAGAACTCCTTCCATTTTCTCCCCGTTTACAGAGCCATCGACCATAACCCGGGAGTTCTTTGAGGGGACGATTACTTTGAGACTTCGAGACATGTCGACGTGGACATTGGTGAGCCTCTGGGGACCATTCTCGACCATCAGAGTGGGCTTGTACTTCCCTGAGGTTTTCGTAGGGTCAATCACCGTGTTTCCAAAGAAGAACAAGAAGGTCTTGAGATTCTGGATGTACCTGCCGGTGAATACATTGTACGTCGTCTCGCCCCCTGGGGACCCGTCAGCATGTACAAACTTGCCGTGAGTTCCAGTGACTTTGAGTTCATTATCGGCATTGTTGTTAGGACGTAGAGCTCTAATTTTGTTTTGATTGTTCCCATTGTCGTCAGCAGATTGAACAATGCCCAACTCAGCAAAGGCCTTGGACTGCATTACATTGTTCACGAAATTGCCCCGAAGTTGTGTGGGCAAGGCAGTTGAGTAGACTCCGGTCGTATGGTCAGAAGCACTTGATGGAGAGATGACCCCTGGGGTTGAAGTGAAAAGCCCCTGAGTAGCTGAAGGATCAATCTGCTCCGTGTACCACGAGGGATACTGAATATCCGAAGAGCTGGACACGACTTGGGCATAAGTTCCATCAATGTAAGTTCTGTAGTAGTCAGTTGTATGGACGGTGGTGGCATATCCGTTGATTTCTGTCGAGAGAGCAGAAGCGACGAAGCCGGTTGGTCGAATTTCTACACCTTGTGTAGGCACTGCGTGGTATACTCTGGAGCTGGTGGAGATGATTCGAGCATATGTTCCCTTGATGTAAGTGCCGAGGATCTTGGTGAGGTATTCGGTTGTAGTGCCAGAGGTGACGAATGCTCCCAAGGAGGTTGACAAAAGTCCTACGGGTCGAGTACGACCTCGTTCACCCCCGAAAAAGGTGGTGGTGGCATCGCTCGCACCCAGCCGGGAAAAGTCTGTGACAGAGATAGACAAGAAGGAAGAATTTTTTGTAAAATGTGCTTTTGAAAAAAGTTTTGTATAAGAAATATTTTGGAGGTGGATTGTGTGCAAATTATTCAGAGTCAGCAGGGTTATCGGTTTTTAGTATTGACATGGATATTTTCTACTATTTCTAATCGATTGATTTAGTTTTTACGAAGACCTCGAAGTACGAAGTTAACTAATTGGATTTGGATTAGTAAAGTAAAGGGAGGTTAGGTGGAAATGAGGATTTTTTGAGGGATCCCTATGCCATACTGAATTTAAATATTTGAGTTATATTCTTTCAATTTAGTTAGATCAGTCGGAAATGTTGTTTGTGGTTAGTGTAAAGTTGTAAAGGACAGAGAAGAGAAGGATTAGTTGCGTAGTTATGTATGAAATATTTCCGTGCTTTTTAAATGACAGTTGAAAGAAGAATTAAATCATTAGAAAATAGATAGAGATGGATAAGGCTTTTAATTTTTAATCAAAAATGCATAACAAGTTGGTAATTGCAAAGATGTGACATTATCTTCATACTTACACCTAAACTATGTACACAAAAGCGTTAGAGAAAAACAAAGCAGAATTTATGAAAAATCATTTCTCGTCCCCGATAAATTATGAGGGACTGTATATTTTTTAAATGCTTGTAGAATCCAGATTTTAGAGATTCGTAATAATTTGTATGATAAAAATATATGAAGCTACCAATCTCTAAGAGACACGTTTATTTACATTTGTGGTCCATTTTTGTAAAAGAGACGTTTCTCAGCTGTTTTAGAAAATCATTTAAATTCTCACGACTGCCTTCGAGCTTCTTGAAATACTAATTCATGACTAGTTGTGCTTATCCTTACTAATTGTTAGAGATTCTTATGTTATATGGGTTATGGCTATATAGTCAAATATAGGGATTTTATTCTGTTTGATTTAGGGAGATTGTAAAGTTTAGAGATAGGAAAACGTCTTAAACGATTCCGTCTCGTCTCCGCAGCCCGTGATTACTAAATCGTGAGCCCGTTGTCCTCAATCCAATCCGCAAAAGTTAGGCAAATAATAATGATAGTAATAATAATGGCTTATAAAGTTTATAAACAGAGTCAATTGGCTTTGTGTGCTTTGTGTACACAAATCCTTAGTTTGGGATAGGCTTAAGATTTTATTTACAATCATCACGGTTACAGACCAGAGCAGCTTGGGTTTTTATTATTTTTTAATTCACGTGTTTGAAAGGATTTTTTAAATATTATTTTAAGGGTAACTTGGTTGCCAAAATTAACTTTACGATGGTTTGAATATCAGTTCAAGAAAGATTAGATTGTTGTTTTTTTATTTTTTTATATCTAAAAATTATGTCAAACAATTAAAAGAAATTTAAAAAAATTTCATTCATATCCAAACTTAATCCAAAGACTCGTGAAAACCATAATAATCCAATATAAATTTAGAATTAAAAAGCTTTGGAGTTATAACTTTAAAAAAATTGCTTTTCTATTCTTCATTCTTTTTTAATGAAAAGTTGATACTAAATCAATGAAATTTTGAATGAATATAATTGCTTAGTAATTTAGTATTCCTTAGACGTTTGATAAGTTTATAAACTATTGTTTTATCATCTCAGACTCCTCTTACCTAATTGAAAGATTAAAAAAAATCGTTTGTGATGATGACATTCTTAATACTAAATCTCTACATCTATCGAATAAGAAAGTTTTTTAAATAAATTTTAGCTTGACTCATTCCATACAAACTTTTCTTTAAATGTTTTATTAATAATTTACTCAGTCCCTTTTCCTCCTTACTGTTAAATATCTAAATTTCAAATGACCATTTAAGAATATCTCTAACTGTTACTAAAATCTTCCTCTGTCTTGATTTAAATTCTTTTAAAGACCATCTCCGACTTTCCCTATCAACATTTCGCAATCCTCTCCACCACCACCACCCAAATCCTCTCTCGTAATACTAAACAATCGAACAAGAATAAGAGTCTCCGTAATGATAATATATTATGACTATCTAGGTGTGTTTTATAATGATTTGTATTCATTTGCAAGTGTAGGTGTTGGTGGTGGTGGTGGACTCTCGAGATTTCCTTATGCAAACAGTCCAAGAGCTCCACCGGCTTTCTCGCCGTCTCATAAATGGTAAGTCATCACATTCTTATGATAATCCACAGAGTTGATAACTATGGCTGAAGATGATGAGTTTTGTGTCGGAACTTAATGACTTGAAGGAGAAAAGCTACATAAGTAGTAGTAAGTAGACAAACACGATTAAGTTATTTTAATAACAATGAAATTACCGAGTTTCTTTAATTGTTAAAACTTTCTGAGCTAATCTATGTAAGACTATGTTACTATGCAAGGAGGTCATTGTTGTCAGAATGGGTCATCACACCTTACAGGCTTTGTAAGTGATTGACTGATTATGGATATTGTTTTTAAGTATTTTTTTAAACTAAAAGTGTCCTCTTGTTTGTAGGTAGCGATGGATTGTTGAGTGGGCATTGTTGGGCATTGTCTTCCTTACGCATTTGTGTCATAAGGAAGTAAAGGGTGGGGAAAAGGGAGAGGATGTGGCGGATGTGATAATCAGGACTGAGAGTTTGTTATGTTACGATGAGACTCGTATGAGTGGATTGTGTGTATTTATTTGATTGGAAATTGCAATTCTTTATATGTCTGTTGGATTTCAAATATGGAAGTGGGGGTAGTAAATTATGGATCGTCTTGACTTTTGATGTGACTTGATGCTCATGATTCATAATCACTTTGAGCAGCTCGTGTAGATGGAAGAAGACTATTCTATGGAGGTATGTCAAATCTACCTTCAACCTAGATCCCAAAGGTGTAGGGAACATTTATAAGGAAAGGAAATCCTGTAGGTAATTGTAGAAAAATGTTGTTTTTCAAATGGAAAACTTGTAGTTGGGTTAATAGGAATTTAACAATGAAAGCATTTCGTTTGGATTTTTAAGGTAAAGTGTGAAACGATATGAAAGTAGTTTGTCCCTATGGTTCATTGTGAGTGTAGGGGGATGAATGAGGATTTGACAAGTTGGGGGTAACAATGCTATTTTTTTAAATTTAATTGTGAATGCAAAAATAGTCATCACTTGTCCTCTTGTTGTGTATCATTGTTGGGAGAGAGAGAGAGAGATGTGATAAATTACATTGTTAATTATTATTTGGTAGAAATTGGGATTATCCACAGATGCCAACGTGGGTCTTCAAACATTTGAATGTGTGATTAATGAGCAATTAGCAAATTTTTGATGGAGAGGGACACATGGGATTTGTGTTTTTTAATTAAGTGGATTTTAAGGGGAGATTTCACCTGTAATTATAATCCCTTGTCTTTGACTTTGAGAAGGGTTAGAAATTTTTTTCAAGTGGCTTTCTTAAGAGGGGATTGAGATTTTTAAATCTGAGTGTACACTTCTGTAATTTATTCTAAGTCTTGGGTTTTCTAATCTTTCTGGTATTTACAGCTGGTGGGGATTATTAACTAAAGGATTTCTGTATCTTGAGGATTTTGGTATGGTAGTTTTGTAAAGCCCGATTTAAATAAGCTTCGGTTTCTACCCGATGTATGTGAGCACGGATTAGTTATCGTATTCAAGTAAAAGAGTTGATATCAGTTATCGTTATCTTGTTTAGATTTGAATGCGTCAATATTTATTAACTTCCGGATAAGGAGAGGGATTTGAATTGAGAATATGGAGTTAGGATTATAAATGCGTAAGGAAGTTCCCACCTCTTCCAACTTATAAAACTTGGTATACATGCTCAACTTCCAATGCACAAAAACGTTTGAAAAGTCTCAAAAAATGATGAAGAATTTACATATCTATAAATGCTAAAAATTCCCTTGCACACCTCAAAAGTCTAAAGAATGTACTGAAACCTTCCCACGGTTTCTATTACCTCAGATAACAATTTACAATGTTCCTTCTTTTACAAAACTTGTAACGCATGTAAGAGGAGTGCGAAATCCTCTAATAATAATTTAAACGTTACATAGGAAGTTAAGAATCCTTATAGGATGTTAGGAAGTAAGTGAATCGTTAGGAATGACAAATATGGTTTTTAAAAACATGATAATAATGCAAGTGAGAAATTCCCCCACGATTTCTAAAATCTAAATTATAATATCAGAAAATTGGCGTAAAAAGTCTCTCACTCTTTATTCAATTAGCCAAGGTGTGAAGTTGCTATTATTATTAGGCAGCCACCATTACTTTCCTAATCGAGAATATTTTTCAATCTAATTGGAATCATTAGCAGATTAATTGGTAATTGAGCTTTTTCTACAAATCAACTATAAGCTAATCTAACCAATTTAAACTCCCACTGATTCTAACGATCAAAAGCTTACAGACCTACCAACCTTTGAAACTTGTCTGGGGTAATAGGGCCAACTCCATCTTATTATTTTTAATGACCTCTTTCTGATCATATTTAATATTTAAAAAATATATAGAAAATCGGGCCAAGCAAGAAGTGAGGAAGTTGGGCACTGTGTCTTATAACATTTGATAAGATTTGACAAGGCTTGTATTCTTTAGAGATCTCATTGATGGCAGTAAGAGTCGATAATTCTCTCCATCTCTTTATTATTATTTCATTATATTATTTTGGTAAATAAATGCCTTTGATTTCACATCCCCCTTCGCCCCCTGTCCATACTAGTTATTAATATTAGGGGTTGATAAATTATGTTATCCTTTCTTTTTGGGATATTGACGATAGTGGATAGTATTTTTTAATAGTGGTAGGGATGATGATTGAGTTCCATTCATTAAAAAAGTAGGCAGCATGATGATTAGCTTTAATAATGTAATAAATAATAATAAGGCTACTCCTAGTCTCACTTTTTGTTTCTCGTTCAGCCTCAATAAGGAAGAGAAGGGTTGGATTTTGAATTAGCGGGTTGGAATTATTGTAATGGAATTATGACTTGATATCTCAATCCCAAGTCCATATTTTGATTGGGAAATTATCCATTATTTTGTTTACCAAGTTGAAGATTGGAATTTGTTATTGGAGATTTTGATTAGACTTTTCTTTGACGGTGGAAATGTAAGGATTTAAAATCTTGAGGTTGACTGGATATTAGGACCTTACAGTTCTTTGATCAACTGCTGAGATTTTTATATGTGGATTTAGATAACGAAGAATTTTGGGTGATAATGTAGAAAAACTGGCATAATAGGAGATTTTTATCATCCTCTGTTTTATAAAATTTTATAAGCATTTGTTGAAAAAAATCTAGAGCCATATCTATAATGCTGACTTGAGCACGACCTCACACTACAGCCAATGGTAATTCAAATGAGTTTGAGAATGAGCTCGTGTTAAACTCAGAATTAAAAATATAGACCTTTCTTCGGATTTAATATCGAAAATGGTTTTAATATTTGAGTTAGATGCCGATTTGTGAATTGGATATTTATGGATTTAATGTATTAAATTGTTAGGTAATATACAATGTTAATTTAAGTTAAGTTAATGTTAACAACATTCTATCGGATTCTGGAGTGGTAATCCTAGTCTGGTGTTACTAGCATTTAAATTTAGTTTCAATTGCAAACTCTATGCTAACATATGCCGAAGATGAGTGGATGGCCAGAGGAGATTAAAAATTAATTTAAATATTTTCAGCGAAAGTTAAAAGCTTGTTAAAAGAAAAGTGAACTGACCTGGTACGGCAGCTCTCTTGAATCTGATGTCTTCTGACGTCCTGTTTTTAATCGCACATTTCGATGGGTCCCATTGACCTACATCCATCAAATCACATTCCATTAGACCTTCTCATCACAACAAATCATATCATTGACCCTGGGGGACACTCCCCTTTCAATATATACATATCATGTACTAAAACAATAAAACACGCTTAGATTCAATAATCAACTTGTCCTGCAACACATCCCGCTCCTCAAGACCCAATAGGGCCGAAAGGACTGAGGAACGAGTTCTGATATCCCAAAGAGCCTGCCGGCCGCCTGGCTTGAGCTTGTAGACACGGCCCCCCATAAGGGATAATGACGAGAGGGGATGAGCCCCCCATAAGGAAGAATAACAAGAGGAGATCACAGAGAGTGATTGCCTCTCTGAAAACTTTCATTAAATCTCCGCATTTGTAGGTCAAGTTTTCTGGGTTTTGTCAAGTCCATTGACTTTGGCTGTAGAATGTGCATTAAATTTAATTCAAGTATTGTCATCCAACAATGCCAATAGTAATCATCATCATCATCATCATCACCACCACTGCCAGAGATCCTTATTCTCCTCTTGATTAAATTAAATCACCCTCGTCACTCTCTTATTCTGTATCGTTGGGGAATCAACTAGTTTCACTAATTTAAAATTTTCTGCTCATTAATCATTTAAAATTTCCATACTAAATCAGTTGATAGAAAAGTACAGATTTTTTTCCCTACTATGAGCTACGACAGCTACGACTTGAGAATACAAAGGCCAATTCAATCCTTGACGATTGAGTGAATGACGAATCGGGCATTCACCCTTTAATGAAATGCGCTTATAAATGCAGGGTGGTTATTAGCACTAGGCTGTGTAGCTATTTTTGAAAAGGATTTTTTTATAGTAGCCACCACCACTGGATTTCCTTCCTCTAGGTAACTTTCATGAAAGTCAAAGTCAGTCAGTGAGTCAGTCACGTGGAAAGGGATTATTAAAGGGATTATTAAATGTCTTATTAAATATCTTAGAGCTAATGGCTAACAGTAGGTGAGGATCTTTATGATTGAGGCTTGGGCAGGTTAGGGCCAGAAATGTAAGACAATAGGGTAGGCTGTATCTAAAAGGGATGACGTCTTGAGGAGATGAATTGGCAAGTGTGGTTTTTAATGGGTTTATCAGTAGCTTATAATTTTATTTAAAAAGTGCTATGGGGCATTAAATTGTAATTTTTATGATATTTTATGGGTCTAAGTGTGCTGGGTTGGGTTTTAGATTTTTAATTGTGATTGTGTATGATTTTGAAAATTGAAACGGGGGTTTGGAAGTATTTTTACAGAGGCTCGGAGATTCGGGTTGGGACCGTTAGTATGGGTTTTTTTAATGTATCGTAGGATATGATAACTGTTTGGCAATTGGTAATGGTTCGTTTATTCTGGGTATGGCTGATATTTTTTCCAAAGATCATTTATGTAAATTATTATTTGGATAGAACTCGGATGTTTATGTTTTTTTTTGAATTTTAATGAGATTAAAATTCAACACCTAAAAATGGTTTAAAAAAAAGTCTGCTGCAGTTGAACTGAAACTAATTGCTTAGCTTATAAATACATTTAAAAACCTAAGGGTCTCATCCTTCGAGATAAAAATATTTATATGTGATGAGTTAACCTTTGGCCTAGCCCCGTCTTATTATACAGCGGTGATTTAATTTGGTTCAATGTTATCTTTGAAATGATAAGGAGTGATATAAATTGAAATGAAGTGTGATATCATAATTTATTTAGTCTATGTCACGATTTAAACGTAAAGCTTTATCTGATCTAGTCAACTTCAATATAATATAAAAACAGTTGATCAATCCATTACCTTCATCAGAGCCATCGGCACAGTCTTTTTCTCCATCTTTAACTAAACTCTTGTCTATACACGTGGGGACACCACAGTGACATGTGAACTGATTCTCTGTGCATTTTGATGCTAAATCTGCAATTAATAAAAAACAAATTCATTAGCTAATTAATTTTTAACATTTTACTAACTAGATTAGAACATTTACGTATCCTAAACTCTGAAGAAGAAGAAATCAAATACCAATACCATTAAATTAAATAATCATGATACTCCCTTATCCATTGTTGCTTATCGAATTTAAAACAAAATGTGTTGTCTTTATTTTTACAGGTCCAACAAAGATGCTCAGTCAACAATCAACATCAACAATGGATATTCCCAGATTCAAATTAAAGCTCTGAAAGGACGACACACGTCCCTAGGTAATGTAAACTCTTTTTGATATTGAATCCCATATTATTTTTTGCATAAACCTGGGGAACCGGCTAAAAAAGCATGTCCACTCCATTGTAAACGCATAAATCCTCGACCCATTCAACAATGCGAAAGACAGATAGGACAGACATGACGACCAAGCCAAGCCACCGGCCTATGAGCCCATGTGGTCTCTCTCTGTCCAATCCGTCCCGGTCGATTATGAGCCGTGGAAAATGTGACAAGAGGCATATGGCCGGAGATTAATTCCCTTCATTTCCACGCTCCCCTCTCACAAAGGCTTTTTTAAAAGGACGGGAAATATTTTCATATCCCTAAGGAAGGTCCACACAAGCCTCTCTGCGGTTTTATAATACGTGGGCACATATCCCAGACCAACATGACAAGATGCAATAAACCCTCACAATCCTCTAATGATGATAATGATACAGGGTGGATCATGGAGGTAGGCATAAGCCCTGAATCTTTTTAGCTTCTACAATTCTAGATGATCATGTCATAAAATAAATTCATATAGCAAAAAACACCGGCAATTCCATTGTGTGTCCAAAATCGTAAACGCCAACAAGTAAAACACTTGTTCTTAAGTAAACGAGTATAAATGTCATAAATATGTCCGCCTATAGCTTCTTTAGCCCGTGTCCCGTTAGCCCTTTCCTTGTGCAGCTTAGGATTTGTAAATGTTACAGGATTAGGTGAAAAGACTCTAAGCAGTTTCCACCCAGGGTTAGTAATTGTGGAATTGGACTAACTCTAGCTAGTACGTACAATTGCAATTACACCCATGCTGATTTTCACAAGGTTCATACTGTTTCTCAACATCTCGCCAATTCCATCTCATCATGAGCCAGGAGATTACTACAGTCACCACCACCACTGACGTACGAGTACGTATCACCGGATCCTTCTCGCCTCGGTGGATTTATTGTTTAATAGTCTGAGGATTTAAAGTCTGAACGGTGCTGTTAGAGTTTTGTCTCTGCAGCGAGGGCTTGTGGGCTTTCAAGAGCTTGGGGAAGTACAGGCTCATGTGCTTTAGGAGGACGCTTTTTTTGGAATTTCATTTAAGAGATGAGCTTTTAACAGTAGTGGAGGGTTGGTTTTTTAATGGAAAGGATTGAATAGTATGAAGTGGGTTGGTGTTAAATGCTCAAGGTGTTAATGAATTAGTAGAGAGAGGAAGTAGAGTCGGCTTTTGGGGCTTTTGAGATTGTAGGAATGTGTGTGTTGAGATTTTCGTGGAGGATGGGGATGTTTTTAAAATCATAGAACTTTCGCTTGTCGCATGGGTGGACGTGAAAGAAAAAAAGTTTGGAAGCAGGGAAGAAAGACGAGAAACCTAGGAGCCGTGTTTACCGTAATAACATTTCATATTAGAAGGAAGAGGAGATTTAAAAAGATTTAAAATTATATTCTTTATTCACTTATGGATTATTTATGGAATTTATTGGGTTTGGAAATGTGTTTTAAAGTCTAATTCGTGCATTTTTTATATTTAGACCGTAGGGTCTTAATGTTGACGAACATGGCAATGGGATACAATATCTAAAATCTTAATATACTAAACAAACTACACCAAATATTTACTATAGGCGCCAAGTAGTGTAATTTGAGATCCAGGATGAACCTATTACTCAGATGTATCATGTCTGACAATTTTACACTAAAATTTATTCTATCCACAATTAATTCTCGAACCTAAAAAAACCTCACCCCGGTCAATTGAACACTGTGGTCCAATTTGAATTAGAATAGTTCAACGCTTTTTTTCATATTGTTGCATACACAATTTATATAGTTTGCGTTTGTGGACGTATGGAGTGTGTGTGACACAATGGCCGAGAATCTATTCCTTTTAAAGAGTTGAATGGGCCAAAATTAAATGCACAATCATGAGGATGACGAAAAAAAGCTTTGGGCTGACCACCACCGCCAAATATCAATAGGGCCGACCTCTCTTTTATAGTCAGTGAGCCCATGCCAAAAGCTTTTGTGGTCTGGCCTGTCCATAATTGGGAATCAAGACTTGTCGACGGCTCTTGTCGGAATAAATCCCCGTGCCTGATTGAATTATACTCAACACGGTCTTTTATAGTATTTATTAATAACTTTGTCATCATGTTAATAACTTGGAGTCAATGTCAGAGTCTTGTACGGAAATGTCATAATTCGTCTTGTACAGTTTAAAAGAGTCACTCTAAGTATTTAAGGGACTCGGCCCTCTTCCTGGTCAGTAGATTTGCGAAATGAATTTAAATATCCTAGCTAACTATAAACACTTTGATGGCATATGTACTAATTTCATTTCTACATATTTCTGTAGAAGATAATTTTATGATTTAAAGTTATAGATTTTTCGAAAGTCAGACCTTTCCCAAGGTTTCTGGGGTTAGGGTTATATTTTTTGAAAAAAAAACACACTACTAATGGATTTAAATATCTGAAACTAGTTCAGTCTCAATGCGGCTTTCCTCGATATGCTGTCAGATGTGTCACTTTAACTTACTTGTCGATTAAAATTAAAATATTTAAAAAATATGCATCAAGCTCGAGAAATGTTCAAAGTGTTTGAGAAAAAGTGCAGTTAAAGAAAAGCTTGAGCTCGATATTTGCAAGAGAGTGTTTTATAATTTGTGAATGATTGGGAATAATATGTGGTCACTCTGAGTTGGGTTGAACAAGAAGTCTTGACTCGTCAAATGCTAAATTCAAGGAAAGAATGAAATCCCGTTAAATAGCTTCACCGTTAAAACTCACCGACAAATTCGAAGCCTCATTCCCATGCGTATATGTCCACATGCCCTCCTATCCACTTAGATACACAGCATAGCACTACAGCACACACTCCCTTGTCAGAATAGCATTATGCTAATGGATCCTGACATGTTAATAGCTGTTTAAGGTGTACCGAGCCAAAGGAGACGGTCTTTGTATCCCTAATAGCTTTTTATACAGATATCTCTACGATATGTAACGAACGTTGTTTTAATGCACTTCCTTCAAAAATGTCTGATAGGGAATTGTCGTAGTTTTTTTTTATACTTTTGTCTTACTAGTCCATCCGCATTAGCTCGGGTAATACTGCCCTACCTTTTCTTTGGAGGATAGTGGAGCAGTGGATTTGAGGATTTTAGTGTCCCATTCAATAATGTAGGTGTTTTAAGATGAGATTTCGAAAATTGGATGGGAATTGCTGATTTTGAATGGAATTTGGACCGGTAGATAGTTTAGATGAAGAATTTAATTGTTGGCCCTGGTCATATCCCACTGGTTAACATATCTGCTATATGATTGTATAATTTTTAAAATCTTTGAATTGAATAAGGACGCTTAAGTAAATATATTTATTTTAAAAAAAATAAAAATTCCCTATTAAAACTTTGTTTGACTTTAATAGAAGTTGGGAATATTTTCCAAAAACTAGACAATCTGCTTAACTTATTGACAAGCCGTAATTTATTCTATAATATGTGCCTTGTGAAAGGGATAAATAACTTTAAAGTAAATTAACTAATTAATAAAATTAATTTTAATTCAAACAGAAGGCGGACATTCGAGGCTTCTGTTGTTGTAAATCGCAAGCTTTTGAATATCTTTCCAATAATAATAATTCCATGATATTAAATAGTACAGAGGGATATAGTCAAATAGCATTTGATTTTTAAACTGATCATTTAAATGTATTTAAAATAAAAGTTTAGTAGACAGACCCCTCACGATCTCTTCTCAAGAAATCCCACAAGTTTATGTGCCAAACTGCCGAGCTTAAGATGCTCAGGGCTTTATAACAAAAGCTTTAAATCAAGTGATCGAATCAACTACTAGTATTATAAAAGAGCATATCATTTTAAGATTTGCTATATTGCAAAAATAGTGCAAAAAAACCTGATAATATCATGAGTAAAATTGTATTAAACAACGGGAAAGATTTGCGGTGTGCAATTAGGCTCAAATATTTGCATATCGTGTCCTCAGGGATGTTTTTATTCAAAACCTTTCGGGCTTTTTCATCTTCTCTTTCCTCTGTCTATAATTTCATTTAAAATGGATTTATATCATTTTTTTGCCAAAAAGGTCTAATGACATTTCTAAATCCTTTTGATCTGTCAGTTTAGGATTAATTTTAAAAAAAAATTCGCAACCTAACCTTTGTGAGTTAAAAAAAAAATTAATAGCAAATGGCCAATCCCAAACCTCTGAAAGATCCAAGCCTTAAAATTTGCACGATTTGCGAATATTTTTTTCATACATCTTGTTGTTGTTGCGGTAATGATATAAAGGATCATCATATGATTTTATCATCATCCTGATGGCATTTTATTCTAAGCAATCAAGGGACAAGTACCGACACACCTTATGACTATTACAAACGACTCTGTCCGGCTGAGCTCTTAATATCCGCTGTAAACGAGTGTGTTATGTGATGAGAGACCCTTTTTAGCGCAAATGAAGTCATAACTTTGTAGCTTTATCATTTTTTTGTATTAAAGTTTATTCAGTTTTATTAACTCAAGGGCTTGGCTCTTTTTATAATTTAAGAGAGCTGAGGGAGGAATGGCAATACTCGGCTTCATTAGCTTTCCCAAGTGTTTTGGGTGTATAGGGGGATGTGTATAGGCTTAAGTTTAAATGGGTTTTTTCTGTGTGGTAATAAGCTTTTAGGGATGACCCAAAAAAAAGATCCCAAGAATATTTATCAAGTTAATTTACGTTGAGAGCTTTTTAGATTTTCAGAGTTGACTTTGGGGCTCTGGTATTTGAGGTGGAGAGGACATGGAGGATGACCAACGACCTCTTCCTCCTTTATGAAATGGGAGAATGCGTGTGTCCTGATTTCCGAGATTTATTTTGCCACGATATTCCCAACTTGTTAGAGGGGGACTATTGGGAATCCCATTATTATGAAAGTTGAGACGATTATTTAATAAGCTTGTAAACAATGTTGTAATTATTTAAATGTTTGTATTCCATATTTAATCGGATAGACCTTAAGGATTGAGTGGTCAGGATATTATGTCATCATCTACTCTATAACTCACACGAAAAAATGTCCGTCTGTTGGTTAGGTTCACTTTTCAATTCCCTAGCCTAAGGAGACCAGAATTATATTTATAATGATGCTGAAATCACTGACCCTTGACTTTCAAAAACACTCATCAGAGTAGGCGCACTTAAGGGCCTGCACAAGTCTATTTAACTTTATAATTCCCTCCGAAATGCCTGTCTGTTTGTGGGTTTCATTATTCTTCTCTAACTGCTGAACCGATTTTAAATCTCCATAGTTTATTCTATTCACGTGACCAAGCTGGGCAGACATGTAATGAAGGTGCTGTCGAACAAATCAAAACTGAGCCTTCAAAAAAGCCCTTAGCAATAGTGCCCCATGACTGGACCTGTTGACGCCTAGTTTAAGATTTTTTGACGATCCTCAACAGCAGGGGATGGGTTTGCGAATTTGGCCAACATGTTTGTATTACGGTGTTAGAATCTAATTGCCAATAGTTGTATTACTATAGAAGGGGATTTGTGATTTTGATTAGACAATAGAGCGGCTGCTAATAATAATCAGACTGTCTAAAAGATTGATCGAGTAGGGCCAAGAAATGTGCAAAAGACTTGCCGATGACCAAGAACTTGTTCAAAGTCAAGAATAGAGTAGACCACCTAGGGTCTCATATTATTATAGCTTCAGATTTAAATACGGACTCTTTCTTCTTAATATTGATTACTCCTCGAGGCTCCAAGTATCCGTACGGAGTTTCCATTCTTGTAACATAAATTATGAGCAGAATTGATGGACGGAAATAGGACAAAAATGAAGTGCGGAAAAACTTGTAGATCATCCGGTTGGGCATTTCTAAATATTCAAAGCTCTCTGAACTGACCACCTCCACCACCAAGTCCATAATGTTCATGATAATATTATTCATAATAGGATCTGATCGAGAAATGAATTGTGCAAGCTGGCTAAGCTAATAATAATAATAGAGCACTCTTGTGTCAATTGAACAGTAGTTGGTTATGCCTCTCCAACTATTCGAGAATGATCGAGGCAGTGGCAGTTGGGAGTCAGTAGTGCAGATGATCATCATAAAGATGTACTGTTATTGACCCAGAGGGGAAATATTTAATATCACTCCGTCAATCCTTTTCTAAATTTTTAAATGAGCTACCTCTGAAATTGAGTCTCTTATATCCTATAGTCTACATCAAATCCTAGTTGGTTCCTTTGAATTCTTTTAAAAAAGCGATTACGTCTTTTTAAGGCTTGTGATATAATAAAAGCGTGTGTGGTTGTTAATCACAAGGGTGAGAAGATGGGCACGCGTCTCCCACCCTTTTTCTGACCACCTAAATGTGATAACACATAATGGGAGAACCGTTTGAAGGGAAAAAAAAATTAGCAACCCTTTAAGAGATTTTTTCTACAAAGGAAATTGGCAGTGTGGGTAGCTTTGAAAGGTTTTAGGAAAAAAAGTCTCAGCCTGGCAGTGTTGGTCACCTGAACCAGAGCAGAACTGGTTGAATAGGGGGATACGGAATTCTAATTGTTATGGATTAGCCTGTTATGAGCTTGTAATTTGTAATTTCAAAACTCTCCTTAGTGTTACGTTATGTCCAGGAGCGTTTTATGGCCGTATCGATAATGCCGAGTTAAGTAAGTCGTCATGCTCGCTCCCATTAGTCCCATTTAAATTAACTGTGGTCCGAGTATGACCAAGTACTCATAATATCCATATGGCTATTAGACACTGTCAGCTTGGGCTGTGATTGAGTAACATTGGTCCGAGTATGACCAAGTAGTTAACTGAGCATTATCGATATGGCTGTAATGCTATTAGATAGAGTCAGCTTGGGCTGTGATTGAGTTTGGTGGGATGTAGTTTTGAGGAAGATGAGGATGAGACCGTGACGGTCACCATATGGCGTTTTTTTAAAGTTACGGCTGGTGTTAAAAATATAAGCACGTTACACTTGGTAAAGAATGAGAGGGGGAATTAAATGGTATATATTTGCACAAGGTGATTTGCATATTTCCTCTGGCTCACTTTTGGATTAAAAGTACGGTTCGGTGATTGGAGGTTAGTGGCGATTGTATAATAAGACTTGGGAGTTGGAGTTGCCACTGGCCATGGCAATGGGTGGTCCGGTGGTCATTCCCTTTTGGACCATATCACCGTCTGCCATCTCAAACTTTATGATTTTTAGGGATGACAAATGAAGTTGGAGCTTTGGTGTTTTTTTAATAGGGAGTATTATGTAGGCACGAGGGGGGGGGGGGTATTTTTTTAAAAGATTGATGTTAATGAAGGTGATGGCATATTTTTGAAAATCGTTCACTAGGAAGGAGAGATGAGAAATGAGATAATAATTTCTGACATTGGTGTGGAATTTAAGTGAGAAAATCTAGGTCTTTGGTATTACAAGGTAGTTCCTATGTTTTTCATAGACAATTGGTTCTGGTGTTTAATAATTATTGGATGTGACGGTAGGGTGTAAAAAAATAAAATTACCTCTTGGCTTTTTGGCTCGTTAAGTTAGGATATAGTTTAAAAGTGTTGAAATGTTAATGAGCATTGAGCACTTGACATTGATCCCTGGGAATTGTGTAACCTAGTTAAGTGTGAGTGATACTAACGTTATTTATATACTTTAAATGCGAGTGTTTAATTATTAATTATAGGTTGAATGATTTTTATAACGTAGTTTACACGAGTCAGGGATCAAGGATTGTAGGACAAGTTGACCTTGGGGCCTTGCTCGTATGGGGCATTCTTATTATTCTTAAGCTAAATTTTCAGAGATCTCAGAGTGAGTGAACTTTAATAAGGATTAGCATTAAGGGTTAAGCGTCAAGCTGCTGTGTGTGTGTCTAGTCTTCCATGAATTCTAGGTAGACGTTTCATGTCTTTTTTATAGCTTAATTTAACTAATTGTCTTAATTAACTTTATCTCTGAATTTAATTAGTCAATGACTTATCCACCTATTACCATAGAAAGTGCTTAAAAAGATGCCAACTATATCTATAAAATTTAATAAATATTCAAACTTATCAAATAAATATTTCTAGGCTCCGAGATGCAACTAAACTGTAATGGGTTCACAAAAAAATACAAGAGTCGACTACCCTAATCAACTAATTACAAATTAAACTGGTATAAAATTAATCCTGGGTGGCTTAAGCTCATCTAATTACTCACATTTGTAGATTAAAAAAACAGGGTTGAATGATGAGCCCGAGATTTTAAGAACATGATCTTGTTCTTGCCATTTTAAAGGTTTGTTGCTCTTGATTAGGGTTCAGTGTCACCAGCTCCAAGTAAATAAAAGCTCAAGTCATCTCTTTTATTCTTAAGACAGATTTTTAGGTAGTTTTAGACTATTAAAGAGAGAGAAGAGATCTGAATGAGTGCGGAAGAATTAAAAGAATCGGCTGGAGTCATTAGAACTCATTAGGATATTTTTTTAGGGATGGATTTTAATTTCAAGACCCTGTCGGGTCTCTTTATAAAAAATCCTGCTCATCTCTGAGCTTTTTTTAAAGATAAATGAGGCAAAATATTCTGAAAGGGTTTTATAGTTCCTTGTCTTTTATGATTTGGCAGTGGTGGAAATAGAAATGCTCAGAGGGATTACCTCAGCTTCGTGGATATTTCTCAGGTGTTAATTTTATTTAATTACTCTGCATTTTTTACCTCCTGTCATTGAACTTCTTTGGTGGTGTGTATATGTCAAGCTATTGAGGTAAATTGTTAGATAGAGACTATTGAGTAGCTCCACAAGCGGAGTATTCAAAAGATTGTAAAATTTTGAAATCCAAACTTAAAATTTGTAACGAAATTTGTAAACGAATGTCAAATTTCTGCTCTTTACAATTAGATTTACTTTTTTTTAAGAAATGTGACACCCCTTTGCAGGTTTTTTTCCTTTCATATTTTAGTGTTCAAGTTATAGATCTTAAAGATAGCTTATTCGACTGTGCAATATACTATGACATAAAAAGTAGATTCAAAATTTCGAAAATCTGATGAATCCGATTAAAATTAATCCCCCAAGAGTTTTTTTTAAACTCTAGAATCTGCAACCTGTTCCAAAGGAAAATCTACCCACTATTAGCTCCTAGTTGGAAACTCCAACAATGGTCTCAAGTAATTGTTGAAAGGTATGAATAAAAAGGATAAATTCCAACGCATCTCAGCATGAGCTGGAAATTATTGCCTTGTCACTAACCCCGACTGATTTAACACTTTTAAGCCCCAATGTCTCCTTTATTTACATGGACACACTCGACTCCTTGAATTTACAAACTTGACACACGACTCTCTGGAGAGAGAGAGTTTGCTATTCTCTTGTACATTTTTTTGTAAACCTCTACATTTTATTTTTTTTAAATCTCAACTTGATCCCAACAAGTTAGAAACAAGACACGACATGAGGATGACATGACATTTAAAAATATGTCATGTCCGCATCTCATGTATCTCGATATCTAGATCGAGATTCGACAAGTGTCGTGTTGTCCTTCGATTTTTGAAAAAAAAGAGCTCGGAACTCTTTAAAAGAAAAACCCCTTTTTATTTATAAGAAACCACTTAACTCTAAATAGTAAGCTAAGACAGTTTAATAAAAGACAACGCCCACTCTGTCAGGATCTGCTTGGATGGCATAAAAATCCTTTAGCTATTTAGACAGATAAATAAACGACCCAAGATTGAGGAAGAAGATTCAAAAGGGTTTTAGGATGAACTAGCATGGAGAAATTAGTAGCTGTGCAACTACAACGTGTACCTATAGCTAGTGTAGGTATGAGTTATTGTAGGAGCCATAAAGTGGATAGTTAACAAGTATTAGCCTGTCAATTAATTACCCAATGAGTTAAAACATGATATGGATTATTAGAATTGTTTTTTAAACAGAAAAAACAACACGTCCAACTCTAAGTGATTCTAGAAATCAGTTCCGTTTCATGACCTCGAGTCTCGAGTGTTGAGTATGTGATTGGAATTCGTAAGGATATCAAAAAAACGATTTAAACGTCTTAAATGATTTCATTTCTTTGGAGCAGAAGGAACTTTTAAGTATTCAGATCACATGACGTGGATTTTCTAAGGATTCTCTTAATCCTCCATTCTAGACTAATGCTCGTCGTTTTGGATGATAATCCATTCTTACACTACCAACATTCTTTACTAGCCTGTCTCTTAGATTAAAAAGAGTTTTCAAAGCCATAAAACAAAAGCCACATCTGCCACACTAGAGTTTAGAAATGAAACACTGGCCACCACTGCCGACTCCTTCATCATTTGAAACTTGCTAAGGTGGGCTTGTCTTATTTTTTTAAGAGAGCTTTTAAACTCTTGTCATTAGATATGATTAGATATTTGCATGAGGAGGAGGAGGGTGAGGATTCGGTGTTTTAAAAAAGTTACAAGCTTATTTTACAATGAAATCCCAAGCCATAAACTTTACTTAACCTTTCGCCTCATAAAGAAAAGTCGGTAGGGGTGATGAATCTCTGGTCTTCCTGTCTTACGAACCTTTGTTTTACCACACCTTGGGCATACTAATTACCTACTTAGCCTAGACCTTAGAATTAAGCTCGCAGAATTAATCCTCCAAATTCCTAGAAGACACAGGAGAATTGTGGTGGTGGCTATTCTCTTTTAAATGTTAACATGGAATGTGGGAAATGAGAATTAAAAATTCAGGCACGAGGCTCAACTACAAGCTGCCCTAGGTGGTCCATCCAATCCCTCAAGATGCTAATTAAACCCTCAATATATGAATTGCATTGCAACTGGTCGAGACTGGGAATGAAAGTGAGGACAATGTGTCGAATCATTGAGCTTAAGATTGTAGATTGTAGAGTGACAATAAAAGTCTGCTTAGGCTATTTCAATTGGACCGATTTGACCTAGTCATCCTGAAAGTGCCTGAGGAGATGATATTTTCGATTTTATTTTAGACTTGACTATCTGGGTCAGTGGTGGGATTTTGTGTGTAGTAGTAGTTAGTAATAGTGGAGATTGACCAGAGGGGTGTTATATTATTTTGTGTATAGGAAGAGGAGGAGAATGAGTGGATCGTTTTTGGCTTGGGTGTGGGCTTTTCTGGTGTTTCGATATTTATTGACTATTGACTATTGATTTTATTCGAGTAGTTCCGTCTTTAAATTAATTTATTGGTTGCTAGTCGTGGATCTTGCTGCGTTGGCTTTGTGAGAGATCCAGTTTGGATTTACATAGTTTAGCTTTTATTCCGTTTTAATTTAATGTTATTAAAGTATTTAAAGTAATAATCAAGTAGATCCAAAGATCCATGTTTATAAGATGTTGCTGAATAAACTTAACTGAAATCGTACCTTGTCCAAATTTAGAAAATCTGAATAAATACCAAAAGAGTCTTAAATGACGAAAGCTGCGTCACTTTCTCCGTCTAATCTCTATTTGAAATCGAATTAGCACAGAGAGTCCCTATGGAGAGGCCAGCCCTTTGACACAAGCTACTAGTTCTAATAATATCTCTAGCTTCTAGAATGAAAGGGAAGACAGAGACTAACCTAGTTAAATGGAATCCCCTCTGGAGTCTAGAAACTACCCAAGTAACTAGCACATACACACAGACACAGCGTTGTTAAATAAATTAAATCAGCTCAATCTATTCAAAGGTGCTTAGTTGTAGTTACTAATATATTTGTAAGGTAGTAGAGAATCCACCTCCACCCCTCATGGGTCTCGCAAGTCAAAAGCCAAGTGATGGAGAAAGGAGATGCCCCTCTACGATCCATTATTATTATTATTATTATAAGATATGCTTGTTATTGAAATTCAAATGTCCAATTTGACTGCAAGTCCCAGGGGTTATCAGTCATCTCATCTTGTAATCACAATGAAAAGTGCATTCAAGAGATCCTTGTCACATTTTATTACCACCTTAATCCCCTGCCCCTCATTTTATCAACTTTTTTTCTAAAGTGTTACAATAGAGTCAACAATGGCCCGTACTTGTTTAGACTACTACTAGTGAAACCACCAGGACCAACTGGTAGGCTTGACAATGGAGATGATGCTGAGAGATGCCAACTCCTTGGCCTTTGAGAGTATTGAAAGAGATTTTAATCTTGAATTTAAATCTTTGATCGGAGAAAGGGAAATTGTTATTGAGGATATTGGCTTGGATGTCGTCTTGTTAAAATGCATGTGATTTTTAGCTGATGGACTTTGGGATTTTTCCAAGCTACTTGGTAAGTATTCAAATTTAGTGTTGGCATTCCGCATTCTTTTTAAAAAGCTCCCACGCCCACTGACAATAACTTGGCCAAGTTCTTACCAGTTGGATCCAACCCCTTCGTTAAGAATTCTAAAGACATTCCTTAGGTTTTTTTACATATAAAAATATGACTGAATGAATTAGAATCAGATGAACTAAATGAAGACCGTATATAGTTGGAAAACCCTAGTCGGTCATACTACAGGCTTGTCACTTGTCATCCTGTCACGCTTGATCCCTTCGAGACAGTTTGGGGGGAAAAGTGACTGGGGTTTTTTTATTATAAAAAAACATTGACTTTTTGCCAAAAAAAACACAAGGTAAATCAAAAGAGTCTTTTGTGATTTAGAGTCTGTATGATTTTTCTCATTACTGTCTCGTCTAATTTTTTTAAGGTGGATTATTCGAAAAATGTTCATCTAATTTTATGGAAATTCTTCAGGGGCCATGTTTAGTCTTGTTTAGTACTAACGAGTTCGTGTGGAAATCTGAATCTCTTGTCGTGAGTTTTTGGATGTTTCATCCCTTAAAAAAGGATTTGAAATTGTGAGGAATGCTTTTGGATTTGATTGCTTTATTGTACAAGAGGTAGTCAAGATTAGGAAAGCCTAGGAAGTGGAGAATAGAGGTGACACTAGTAGGGGATACTGTTAAGGAGCCCAAGCTCGTAAATCAATGGGGGCTCGGCAATAAAAATTAGGAAGGGGTAGTCTGCCAATAAAAATTTGCATGCTTTCGTATCAAGTCATCCCGTTTAGAGATTGCACAATTCCCTATCTCAAAGATATTGCAGAAATGAATTTGCAAAATATTGCTGGCAAAAATGTTTAAAAAACAGTCAGTCACCCTTTGAAAGGGAGTTGTGTTGACTCTGTGTAATACGACTCAATACGAGTATTGGGAGACGAGGGGGGCTTGAGAGTACAGAGACAGGTTTTGTGTGTCGGACGTGTTTTTGCAATTTGCAATTTGCAATTTGCAAATTGTAAATATTATTGAGATGAGACCAAGAGACTCGAGCTCCTGTGATGATCGGATAAGGGAGACGAGGTGTTTAAACGGCTTGCTCAATAGCTACAAACGGGATCTTTTGGGATTTAATGATGAAACCTTTTCCACGTCTCTATTAGCCCGAGAGGGTTGTGTGTTTTTTTTTTAAATTAAGGAGTTAAGGTGGAGATTGTATAGCAGGTTTCTAGGATTTTAAACGGTTTTTAAATGATGGATTATGATTAATTTTTTTGAGGGTTTCCAATTGCTACTTGCAATATAGTCACTTATGTAATAGTAATTTAAAGACTCGACTATACTAAAACGTTATAACGTCATGTTCAACGATGGCTACAGGGAGATTTGTGTTGGCTTGGAATTTTCTCCAGTAAGGAATTTCATGCAGAAATATCCCGGAAAAACGGGCGTGACGTAAACGTGAAGGCTATGTGAAATTGTAGATTTTTAAGTTTCACGTGTAATCGTTTAGATCTTGTTTTTAAAAAGCATTTTTTAACTTTGTCTTTGGTTTAAGTGGATTGTTAGTAACATATGATTTTTTTTGTAGGATTCAAATTATCTTTTACATAGTAGTTGTCTCGTCGCTTGGTAGTGACATAACAAGACGATTTTAATGTCCTTAAAACAAACCTTAAATGAAGTTGTGACTAAGTCCAATTTGTTAATGATCCTTGTTTTAGTAATTAGGGTTTTAGAGTTAAAGGAGGAAGGTGAAAGTGATTGTTGGTAATAGAGAGAGAGGTAAATGATAACATGTCATCTGCTAAAATAGCTCACGGATATATTTTGGAGTTGCACAAGATGTGATGTTTAAGATAACCCTAATGGCCCTTTCATGGGACATAAATCCTTCTCCGTGAGCAATCCAAAGCCCAACCGGCTAAATGGGATCTTTAAACTCTTACAATCATTTAAATATTTCTGCTTAGGATTTAAAAAAAATACTTGTTCAAATTCCTTGCCTGTTTTTGTTTCAGTGAAAATTTCTCGTAAACCAATTTTTTTTCAAATTGAAAACAGCTGATTATTAGAGATATTTGACTGTAATATCGAGAGCATTGGTAAAGTCACAATCAGAAGGCAAAAATCACTGTGTCACAACCTCCCTATTATCAAATCAAGGGATGGACAAGGATGAGCTTTTGGATTTTTAAATTGACACACGTTCGGCTTAGTTCCTCATATTTAAAGGAAATTGATCGTGTCACAACCTCTCTATTATGAATTAAGGTACAAACGAGCATACGATTTTTAAATTGACACACGTTCGGCTTAGTTCCTCACATTTGAATGAAATTCAGCAGATTTCCTATAAAAACTCCCCGTTTTTGCCCGTTTTATTTATTTTTGAAATGATCTTGTCCTTACTTATATATTTTTTGCCAATAAAAATTGAGCTTTTGAGAACAATAGGTCCAGTTTGCAGGGATAGTAAAATATTTCGTATGAAAAACATAAAGAATGCTCTTTAAGCATAAAATGGGAATTATTTCACTGTTAGTAGGAGCTGTTTCTCATCTGAATAGAATGGGGAATAATTGGATGATATCCCGTTTGCAAATAATTTGAGAATCCATCCACCAACATAGGAACATGGGGAACATGGCTACAGTGTACTAGCTCATCTCTCTTATGAGTTTAATAGTAGAGTAGACTTTAGATGAAATACACTCGGGATCTTTCAAGAAGTCTTCACAATCAGAGTGGACTAGGAATAGTGTGAGATGCACACACGAGCAGAGATGATTGTTATTTGTTAGATTCCAACCTACGTCTCAACATGTACTTGTCTTTTCTACCTCTCTCGTCTTTTTAGCAGGAGGGTTTTTTAGACTTAACATGAGATAATTTTTTCAAATTTTTTGGTCATTTTGCACGCTAATAAAATTTGCATACATCATTCCCATATGACGTGACTCGAGAGGTTCGAGGAGATTTTTGTTCCTTCCATTGGATCTGTCACTGTTTGACTTATAAAATCAGTTCAAAATTTTTTCGTACGGCACTAAAAATCGTAATTTTTTGAAAATTCAGAAAATTAAAATTAAAAATCATCTAATCATTCAATACAACCCAAGTCCAGAACTCAATTTCTACTCTGTGTACTTTTTTGAGATTCGCTATTGAGATAGTCCCAGAAATGTCCATCAGGCACATAAAATGAGTATTTTCTTTCAAAAAATAGAAAATTAAAAAATTAAAAATGACCTCATCAATTGTAAACAAGCCAAGTCCAGAACTATATTTCATCTATATGCACTAGCTCTTGAGATTCCCAACTGAGAGATGTTAATTACGGTAAAGCTATGAAAGAATTATAGTGTGCACTCTGCACCTCACATTGCGGTTCCTGTTCTGCTCCGCCGGACACCCTGTAATTATATTATTACAGCATCCAAGAACATGTTCTCATCATTGAATGACCATCGCCCCACCACAAAAGAGAAGCCCAAGCCAACCCTTGGTCTTCTATGACTCAATTGATCCAAATTGCCACCATCTAATCATTCAATCTCCCAGAATCTGCAATCCTCTCGGGCTCCTTAATTTCATTCAATCTATCGAATAGAGCCCCACGCACACGATACTCCATCCCAAGGAAATGGGACGGAGGACAGGTTGGGCAATCTGGGTGACCAGGTTGTGTTATAGTTTTTCATGGGAGATTACTCACGGTGGATCTGCTAAATTATATGACCAGCTATTGGGCTTGGATGATTTCTGAGATTAGTCCCGATTCACTGAATGCTAATTTAATTATACCCCTCCGGGCTCTCTGAAACCCTCGAGCTGTAGAGTAAGAAATAAAAACGGGCTTTTCCCCTGTTATATAAATGTGTGGAGTACTGTTGACTCAAGTTGACTGTGTGCATCATGTCCCAGTGATTCCATTAACTACAGTCTTCTTCCACGTAAAGATGGGGGGGGGGGTAATCCTGTTTTTAGGGTTTATTATCAAAAAATTTAATCCATTTTGAATTTGTGATCTCGTGGTGATTACAAGGGAAGGAATCCCGTTGGCAAGTTTTTTTATCTCTTCTTATCATATTATTATAATCTTAAAATCCTCATATGTTCTTTTAACTTTAAGTATGAGTAAAGCAGGGATTAACAAGTTTATACAATGGAAAAGAAACGGAAGGAAGGATTGGAATGGGGAGACGCAGTTAGTCCTCAGTATTTCGAATGATATAACCCCCCGTTAACAAAACTTTAAAAAAATATATACAAACAAATGAGAGTTGTTACTTGTTATCATATTTAGGAGATTCACCTCTTGATTTCGATTGTGAGTTTGAAAAAAATTATTAAGCTCATCTTGCCATGAAGAAAAATTTGGCTTAGTGTTGGCTATGAGCTAATCGAAGGTAAAGAAGAGGATAATAAATAACAACAATGGATGGGTTTTTTAATTGTTGAAGTATTAGTTGAAATGTCGATTTCTACGGAATTTTATATGGAGCAGATGATAAGTGCGGATGTAATGAAGGTACGTGGAACATGACACGCACCTTCATCATTTTATTATGCAATCTGGTGGTGGTGGTATTTTATATTTCATCTACACGCTTTGTAGAGTATATCGTTTTTGGCTCTAGGTTTTTGGCTGTAGGTTGTAGGTTGGAGTTGGAGGTGGTGGTGGTGGATGTATCTCTATGAGATCAGTTAGTTCTGTTTTTTTCGAATGTTATTGGGATGACTTGTATGTTATAAGAAGTTTGGAGTTTCAAGTTAAAGTCAAACTCATTCAACATGGTCTGGTGGTGATCTAACGGGCTGGGACTTTTGTACGGAATTACCCAGCCATATTCTCTTTTATCGACCAGAGTTTAGTGTGGAATTCCATTTTTTATTTAAAATGGATGATTTTTTTGAAAATTTCATTGCAGAGGTTGATTTTATTATTTTTTGCAAAACTGAATTTACCAGTGTTTGCCAATAATCGATAAGTGTTTAAATTTTTCGTCATCCCTGACTTAAAAAATCAGGAGAGAAGTGAGTCAACAAAAAATGAATGGCAATAGCTAACAATGAAAACTATAAAGACACAATGACCATTGTTACTTCCAAGAATTCCAGGTGTAGTCTCTGGCGGTGACAAATAATTGGTCAAATACTCAAGCTGGGCACATGCAAATAATTGCACACTGCAATTATACAATTGTTGCCGAATATAAATAAATAAATTTGAGCTTGTTGGCCAATGCAATAACTTGGCACTAGATATTCCTATTGTCCACTCTCTCATTGTTGTCGAGATGTTCATGATAATTACTAGTGGGGATTGTCAAGGATGTGTTGATCTGCAATTACTTGATTGCATATTACAATGGGTGGTCAAGTTGATCCAGTTCTTGTGTAATTACTCCTGCAGTTGGTCAACAAATACATTAAGGGATGATGACCTATCTTCCCTCTCATTGTTGCAGGGGCTGCCCTTAAACGTCTCATTTTCAGAGTCTAAACCATTTCCTACCTTCATTGTTACTTCCAAGAGGGACATGTCATGTCATCCCCATGTTATCATGAGTTATCATGTTCCTTGCGAATTAAATTGCATTGAATGTGAATATCTACTTATATGTTGTGTGAAATTATATTTATTGTATTATTTTAAATGGAGTCTTGGCTATCCTAGTTGATTCTAAAAAAATAGTCGGGCCCCCACCGCCCCCCTCCCTGTATTCTATTAAATTATAATTTGAAAGAAAACTCACTTTCTAATCATCATGATATTCATGATTATTAATTGTTGCTCACTCATTAGGATGCACTGGCATGAGTTTAAAGAAATTGAAAATCCATCCCTCGTGATTGGTGATGGGTAATCGATTGAAATGATCAATCAATGAATATAATCATTAATTGAGTAACATAAAATAAACTACCTCTCCTTGTGTATTACATTAATAGTTTAATCATTGCGCAGTCCTATTAGCTAATCAATAATAACAACTCTGCCGTGCTTGGGAGCTTCCTACAATTTCCATAGATTTCCATAGATTTGCAAGTAAAAATCTTTAAAATTCCAACAAGACCTGTCCAACCCCAAAGTACGTGAAAAAGGTTGGTAAAATCTAAAAAGAACGTGTGACGGATATGTGCGAATAATATTTGCAGACAAGGAACTGGAATGTGAAGCCAAGTGACCAACTTCTCCTTTCCTCTCTCGTCTCAATGTCCCAATTACATCTTAAGTTTTTTTTTATCCCTTCAACTTGGCTATTGAGATATTTTTTTTAGATGGGAAAAGACTTGAATTGAAAAGTGTATGGTATCCTGTAGGGGAGAACCTAATTCCAACTTGTACAAAGTCAAATTGAAACTGAGTCATGAGTATCATGTGAATTGTGGGCCACACCCTGTAGTAGTAGTTCTCGAGAGTAGCTTCTCGTATTTTATGTTTCTTTTATACCATGTGTAGAGATTGTATAAGGTAGGAGCATGGTCGTGTAATCGACTTGGCATTGTTGGACTGTGTGTTCTAATTAAAGACATTGTTGTTATTTATTATGTTACATTTAGATCCTTTAAGGATTTTGAAGGTAAATCGACTCTCGAGGTTCTATTAACGATTTTTTTTATGAGGCCGTAGGGATCGTTAGAGTTAAGCTGCTATTTTTACGTGTATTGGGGAGGAGGTGATTAGAGCAGTTGGGGCTTATGGTCATATTGATAATGCTGAGTTTAGTAGGACGTCATACTGCCATTTAAATTAACATTAGCCTTAGCTGCAATTTTCACGTGTCTAAAGCAGTGACTGTTGGTCGTATCGTGTGTTAAGTAGTGATTTAACATTGGGGTGAGTATGATTTTGTACTCAGCTCGGGCATTATCGATATGAGCGTTAGGTTTTGGTGTAGCCTTGTGATTTAATTTCATGGAGATTTTGATGATGGAGTAATTTGCTATAAAAAACTAATTACAAGTATTTAAAAGTCATTTCGACTACTAATTGTATTTTAAGACTGAAATTTTTTTCTCAAATAGGGAAATGAATTACTTGATATAAATACGAATTAAATACCACTCTCATATTTTTGACCTTCACAATTAATTTTAAACTCGAGCAAGAAAAAAAAGTCTTGTTAGGAGAAACAGGAAGGAAAGAGATGCGTGATTCATGGATGCGTAGCTTTTTAAAAAGGGATAATTTTAACCGTTAATCAAACCTCTAATCAAAGTAAGATCTGTTAGATAGACCCATACTGCCACTAGACTAAAGGCCCCCACCACCATCTTCATAAGCATCATCTCCATCCTCCGTTTCCCCATCAAAACTCTTTGGTGGTGGTGCCAAAAGAGTATAATTAAACTAACGCCGCCACCCAACCTTTACAATCACAACAAACAGATAGACACTCACTTATTTCGAATACGAGGGTAGAACCCTCTGGGATTATAAACCCTTAAACGTCTGCACATAAATTGGGAGAGACGGCTGGTATTTTTTTTAAGGAGGAGATGAAATTAAAACTAAAAACGCTTAATTAAAGAAAACCATTATATTAAGATTTTTATTTGCTTGTGTATTTTATGTGTTTTTGTATAAATGTATATAAGACAGATGCCAGGAAATTTTTTGGTCCTGGTGGATTGTGTTTTATAAAAAGCATAGGGATTTTTTTTAGTTTAATAAAAAAAAGGGAATGTTTTTTATTCACACTTTGATAAGTCCATTATGCAACTGTTGACTGTCCCGTTCATTCTGTGCAATTAGTTGAAAGGAAAGAAGAATGTGAGATATGAGATTTGATGTCTGGATGGGTCGGTGGTGGATTTGTTAGTTGGGATTTTTGTATACTAATTTTTAGTTCAAGTTTGCATAGAATTTGCAATAGAATTTTGCAACTTTTTCATTATATTTGAATGTCGAAGAGTCTTTTAAGAATTTGAATATTAGGGAGGTTGAGAGACAGTGAGTTTTGGGTTCTGATGGCAAACACCTCCATTAATTCGCTCTGGATCAGTCGGTGGTGGATTTTGTTTGAAATTTTAGTAAACAAATTTTAGCACCAGTGACCATCAATTTCGCAAAAGAATTTTGCAACTTTTCAATGATTTTTAAATATTGGAGAATCGCATACAAGTTTAGATATTTGCTTTTGAGGATGGATTTAAAAAAAATCGTAAACAAATTTTTAGCACAATTTTGCAATAGAGTTTTGCAACGTTTTTCACCTTGTTTTTAAATGGCCAAGAATGCCATATGAGTTTTGATATTTGCTATAGAGTAGGATGTTGTTAAATTGTGCAAACATTTGATGATAATATTCCTAATCGCCGACACAGAAAGATCAAGGTGCCAATTAAAAAATATAGAAACAGGTACGCACAGTGCGTTACAAACTTGGCCAATTATTATCCCCCCAACTGTAGTTTCATTTCTTTTATAAAGATGAACAAATTTACTGGTGGTGATTACACATATGAATTAGCATTTGGCAGGGGCTAAATATCCATACAAATATTCCCCCTCTCGTTTCTAACGAAATAATGAGCCTTGTAATCTGTCAATCAATATAACATAACGATATATAACATAACAAGTTTCTGGCAAAAAAAAATCAAGTCCGATTGAATTAATATTCAAATATTGAAGGAATTTATTGAGCTGAGGAATAATATATTCCAGGTTCAACTAGTGTGACCTTTACTACTACAACACATGGATATCCTATTCGTTTAAATATTTAATCAATTCTTGCTAAATCAATTTCAATAGTGTGCCTAAACCACTTAACTTGAGGTTTAAGTTAATTGTTTTTAAATTCTTGGTTCTTCGATTTAAATTAAAGCCCGATGGGATTCAATTAGTCTACCTGTCAATCTTTGTTCCTTAGGAAATTTTTCGAAAAAACGAAAGCTACAAATTAAACTCCCCCACGGGTCCATAATGAGAGAATTCCGATTCCAAATTCTGTTTAGTTTTTTTCTGATCGAATTTCCTTAATTATTTTTCTATAGTTTGAAATTTTCTAGATTTTGCGAAAAATTTCTTAGGGACACGATAGGGATTTTTCAAAAGTTGCTTGTTAAGCAATCGCTTTATCCAATCCTTAAATGTTATGTTAGAATGAGTTTGAAATATTGTCATGTTTTTGAACATTGTGGTTCACATGGATTGCTCGTTTCCGGAAGTTAAAGGATGATGTATTAAAGATAACAAGCAAAGAAAAAGCTTAAGTGTTTTTGTAAGCACATGGAATTGTTGACATTAATTTGTAAGTTGATAAAATGAGAATTTCCAATTCTGCTTTAACTTAGTGAAAAGGAAGGAAGCTGTTTGTCTTTAAATTTCCACGAATCCCTCTTGTATTTGTTTACGATTGGATTGAATTCAAAGAATTAAATTTACAAAAAAAGGAAGGAAGTAAAGGAAGTCACGATGAGCTGACGATGTGTCTACAGAGTATTTCACAACAGCCACTTCCCCTCACTTTAAATCCACAGTTGCAAAAGTAAAATTTAAAAACACTTGATAAGAGGATATTGCGAAAATCGTAAAATGGGAAGAATGCCGCAATTTCTCGAATAAATATAAAAAAAGTTTCTCCCCCTCAACTGCAGATGATGAGGATAATTGGTAATTCTAATTAAATTAAACATGAGTTAAATAACATAATAATTATCTTTTGTGTGTTGTTAATATCCAAATTAAATCCATCCATTACCATCAACCCCTACCGACTCTACTGTAGAGAAATGTTGTCGGTGGTGGATTTTGGATTCGAGAGAGAGATGATGCAATTTTTTATATTATAATTACACTTTAAAAGTCTAATGACACATTATATCAGAGTTAAATTGTCCAAAATTACTTTTTAAAGTGTTTTAACCGTGGAATTTTTAAGTGTTTAGTTTTTTTTATGTTACAAACTGCAGTCTTGCAAACTTCACGGGCTCTTACGTGGCAAATTGGAAGGAAAAGCGTCACGAATTTACCAAGCACATTTAGCATGGGAACAATTATTAAGATTTTATGTTTTATTTTATTAAACAACTGGGAATCTTTAGACTTAAAGTTGTAATTAAAAATTAATTGTATGTGTTCTCGTGTTATTTTAAATGCTTCAAGTTGTGCAGGGTGTTCAATGGACTTCAATACCCAATAACGAGTCCAAAAAACAAGAAAATACCACTTTGGGTCTAAACTTAAAATTGTAATAACAAACCAGATTAAAACACCCTGTATTTTTTGAGGGATTTGAAATTTTCTCTGGAACTAAAGCTTTTAAATAAAAAAACAAGTCATTTCCGGGTGTAACTCTGAAAGTTGAAACTAAAGAAAACATCCCTTGCAAACAAGACAACGACAACTTGGTAAACTCTCTGGCTGAGGTCAGCAAAGAGTTGACCCCTCACGAAAGCAATATTCCATGAAAGAAATCAGGTTTCAAAAATTTTCAATTACCCAATGATCCTCTCCATTGTCTACCTCACTATGAAAAGAGACAGTGTGTATCCATCTCATATACAACACACAACAATGGACTGAACAATGAGGGAAGCCCAGTGCCAGAGTAACCTTTTACCTCTACGCCATATGTCCAACTATAAATTGGAGATTAATTACTTGACCCCCGTGTGCCCTCTAGGCCAATTTACCAAGTGCTCTGATTTCTTTATGATTGTTGGATAGGATTTCGAATCATCACAATTACAATCATGATGATGATGATGATGATGATGATAATAGTGTGGGGCCATTTCATAAGGTTCACGTGTATGAGGGGGAGGTCACGTGACATTAAAAATGAGAAGCTAAACTACTGTGGACTGTGGTTTCCTCTCTTTTCTTAATGTCCTCTCGTGTAGTAATCGTCTAATGATTCGAGTCTCGTGTCTAAACTCCTCTGGCTAATGAACTCTACGCTCATCATCACCAAGTCTTAGAAATATTTTATAAGCTTCTCTTTTATGTAATGGAAGATTTTCTCAAAAAAATTGCCACAGTTTGCTCTGAATTAAAGTCATAAACTTTCTTACATTGTCCATTAAGTTGAGCATTTAATTTTAACTGGTTATTATTAACTTTTATTGTTCCATAATTGTTTTACTTGGTGAGACCTTTTCAATCTTGGGGGGGGGATCAAATGTTTGGAACTTTGAGACGGGATTTTGAAATTTGGGCTCAAAAGTGGTCAGATGGATTTTCTAAGCTTGTTTTAATCGGCTATTAACTTTATAGTTAAATGCTTAAGACTAATGACACATTGTTCATTTATTGTCTAACTTATTGTTTGTTAAGGACTTTTGCACAAGAACGGATTAAGATTGAAACTACAGATGATGAAGCTGAAATGTTCTAAAATGTTAAATTCAAACATGTTTTATGAAACGGGTATGAAATTGCATCCGGAAATCCTCTTGGTAGTATAGATTAGCAAGTAAATTATGTCTACAGGGTGTACCAGTGTGTATTTCATAATTTTTTAAGCTCAAAAAAAGTCGGGACTTTTACAGAAAAGCAAATTAAGAGAGACAAAGGTGATTATGGATAATATGCCGGGAATGGAGCTTGTAATGAAATGACATTGTTGTAGCTAATTCAGTAGACAACAATGGGATGGGATTTTGTCGTTGCTTGTGCTTGAGAGTTCCCTACTGGTTTTATAACAATCTGCCCATTGACACAGTTCCATAGGGTACAGTTACTAATTCCCATGGCTTCCCTTAGCTCACTCTTCTCATCACACAGAGCTTGTGGAAATGCACTCCAATATAAACAATCACTCAAGGTCTACACACACGGGTTACTTAACGTTCTGGCGATGGTGACTATCTCGATTTCGAGATTTGATGCGAGAGGGATTTAAATTTAAGTTAATTAGATTTTGTAAAAAATGGTCATTGAAGATGTGGGATTTTGAAATCAAAATTTGATCTTGAATAACTTGTGCTCCATGTTGAAATTTAATTTTTATGAATATTTCTGTGGACTAATGTCAGATAAGGGGGTAGCCTGTTTAAACACTTTCACAAACGAAAAATTTAGAATAATAATGTGGACATCAATTTGGTAACTCTCCACGAGCATTGTTACAAGGTTACAAGGTTTTAAAATACATGTTTTTTTGCACTACAGATATTTTCAATATATTCAAAGAATTTGTAGTCCAAATGTCCTAATTACTTTTATTTTAAAATTTATTGTTTTGTTGGGAAAGATTTTGCAAACTCGTTTCAGCAAAAATTGTCCAAATTATGCTCCAAATGCATTTTTCAAAAACTTTTTTAATTGCACCGATAGCTAGATTTCCTAACTCGATGTAATCAAGTGCAACTGACAAACCTACTAAAATATCCCAAGCATAAATTACCTCATCCAACAAGACCGCCACCCTTTAGGGTAGTAAATAATTCCTAAAAAAAGGCAAACCAATCCTTTTTTTTACATCTTGTAAAAGATTCGTTTCATTTCATTTGATTTTCTAAGGGTGACCCTGACTCTGAAGAAAAACAAAGCTTCATCCTCGAAACATTAAAAAAGAGTCAAGCCCCTGTCACCGAGTCTAATCCAATTCCCCAGAAAACAATAGGGGGACTCGGCCAAGCAGAACAATTACGAATCACACAATCTCCCACAAACAATCCCTTGACTACGTCTCAGCTCAAAAGACAATAGAGAGCCCAAACTTATGCAATCCACCACCACTGCGATTTGAAACACTTCCGAGCCTTCGTCTCTCTTAACAGTCTCTTAGAGTCTTTTTGATAATGTGCACAGAATCCTCTGGATGCCACATTCAATCCAAATCACACGCACTCCATTTCAAATCTGTAGAACATACCATGAGTCGTGTCCTATATAAAGCAGATGCATAAAAAAGAGAGATAGGAAAGGATTGTATCATCTTAGAGAAACAGAGCCGATTTAAAACATTTAACAATTAGATAATCAACAAAGAGTTTTAAACTTCTATTGTTGAGCTTCTTTTGGGGAAGGAGGGTATTTGAAAAGTTTGGCTGGCAGTGTGGATTGGATTCTGGGGATAGGATTCGAATGTGCCTTATAGTGTTATATAGGAGAGTTAGCTATATATGCTCTCTCCGTTATCTTGTTAGGACTGACTGTATTAGCTTAACCTACTTTTTTTGGCTCTTTGAAAGATTAAATAGTTTAAATAGTTAAAATAGTTACATAGTTTAAATTAGTTTAGTGTGTGTTAACACTTAACACCTTTGGGATTTAGGCTTGGGCTGATTGTTGCGTGAGACAGGTGGCTTAATTTGAATACATTGGTTTGTAGTTTGGGAATTGGGCACAGTGTGTTTTGTAATGGGTTTAAATATGATTAACCTTGTTTTAAAATCCGGGCATTTTAAATACGTTTTTTTTAAAAGATTTTTAAATGTTTTTGTGCATAAAAATCTTATACAATTGAAGATTATAGAACTGGATTGAGCTCTGAAGATAAATAGGATGCACACGTACTAATAAAATATTGACAACATCCTCCTTACTGTACATACTTTGCTCAAGCTCTCTTTTATTTCAAAACTCACGTACTTCTCCCAGCCTCAAAGCCACCACTGCTTTTCAAGACAATTCAACTCTTCTTGAGGAGTTTAAAACCTCCTTGGAACTCCAAACAACACGACTCAACTCTTTACTCTGCCTGACCATCTGTCAATCGAAACCTAAAGATCCTCCCTACTAAAACTAATGACAATAATCTTAATAAAACATAAATATAAATCACCAACAATGAGAATAGGGAGAAACGAGCTGATTACAAATTACAGGTGATGAACAAAAAAACCCAACATTGTGTCACTACATCCATATCGTACTATAAAAAAACAGTTGACAACTTGACAGTTACATCTCTGAGACACAACTTGTCACATCTTCGGCTACAGTTGACAGACACGGAGAGAGCTTTCTTCTTTTTCATATTATTATATAAGAATATTCTGGTATTTTAGGGGAAATTTTTATCTCTGTTTTTTATATGATTTTCAGATTGAAAAAAAAACTCCCGTAATCTTGAGTACGAGATGCGGTGAGTCCCTACTGTCTCTCAAACCCAAAAGCACATACGGATTATGTCATTATGACTCGGAAGGGATTTGGAAATATACTGGGACAAGAATGTGTGTGTGTGTGTTTTTTGGCATTTTTTTATATTTAAAAATTCCAACTCGGTTTCTCAGTGTGTTTGGTATGTGCTGTTGTCTATGTAACTGAATTTCATGCTTGATGACATCTCCTCAGTGTGTCCTCTGAGAGATGCGGAAATGCAGTTGACACGACGACAACGACGACAGACGACGTAGTCATTATGATTATTGTCATTATCACCACCACCGCCGACCGGTTACCACCACCATCAGCCAAGTCATGTGGCATTCTTAGATGGGATAACACAGCTCAGCTTCTGCTTATCTTCAGCTCTAAGCGTTTTTTACCCTCCTTGTCAAGGCTGATAAAAAGTACAGCTTAGTAAATGCTTAAGAGCTTTTGAATCTTTAGGCTGATGAAGCGGTGGTGGTACTTTACACGTACTGGAAACAGCTTGGGAACCGTATGTCATGACTTCCGCTGTTTTTTCCTGTTTTTTGGTGTTTGAGCACTTTGAACTGACGTTGTAGTTTTAGTGGTGGTGAGGAATTTTTAAATGGCTTGGATAAATGGAAGATATTAGTGAGGGATTTTTTTAAGGTTTAAGGAAATGTAAATACGGCTTTAAATGGACTGTTTGGGATGGGCATGTTGGGGACTTGGGCTTAGTGACAGTTGTGACAGTAAGGATGGATAAAGGAGATGGGATTTTATTCAAGATGCAGATTCTTTTTCGACCTTATGTGTCAGAGGGGGAGATTTTTATTCTCTGGATGGGTTTTAGTGTTTAGTTGGAGTGTTTACATGAAGTTAATCGCTAATGGTGAAGGGAGAATAATTAGTTTGTGTTTTTTTTGGCTTGAAGATTGGTAGTGTGGGACAGTTGGACTTGTCAAAATCTCACCTGTCAACTCGTGTGGACATTTATTTCAAAAAGCTCCATTAGGGACTTGAGAGCTAATTATTTATATCCTATATGGGATTCCCCTGTTCGAAATTTAAATAACTTAATTGAAAAGCTTTAGTTTATTCTGACTGTCATTTCAGAATAGGCTGATTAGATCCTTCTTGTTAAATATGTTAAATCAAACACTGAGAACAGTCAATAGTCAATTAGCAAGGAACTATAATCACTCCAACTTCTAAAACATTTAAACCTATAAACTACCCCGAAAAGATCTTAATGAATAAACAAAGCCCAGTTTACATAGGTGGCAAAAAGGAACTAGTCGCTAATAAATCGTAGCGGTTGCTGGTCGACGCCCAAAACTCAGAGCCCTACTGCCTACAGCATCTAAAAAAAATTTAAAACTACACACTCGTCCAATAAAAAAAAATCATAACACACAAAACTTGCCGACAATCTGAAGAAAAAACACATAAACATCCCCAACTACCTCAACGCTTCTTGGAAGATGATAAGAAAATAAGAGATGAGGAATAAGTACGTAATCCAAAGTTTATATCGAAATCTAGAACAGAGTTTAAACATAATTTATGACTACATAGTTTTAAAACATGTTGCATCCTAATGCTGAGTTAAGCTTGGGTTATGCAAGTTTTTTTTTTCCTTTTAAAATTACGACCGAAAATAGTTAACAACTTAACAACTAGTTAGACACAAGGCTTGTCACATAATTTCAAGAAGAGGTGGTGGTGTGTATATATCTCTCTGTATAAAAGACTTGACAATAATCCTCTAGGCGAAACGATACGGGATTGTTGTCTCTCCTCTCTCTAGTAATTTAATTTCTCAACAATCAGGTGCATTGTTCCAAAAGACAATAACTAACTGCGTATGGTCACCATGTACTAACAACCTGGTCAGTTTGCCCTACTTATTACAATCGCCCTGATGTTACCCTGCCAATTTAAAAAAATTAACTTCAATATCTGTAGAGGCTTGTGACGATGTATTCTGGGGGGGGGGGGTTTGATGACAATATTTATTAACGAATTTTACAGGGTTAAAAATATATAGAGAGGCTTTTGGTTTAGTGAGGATTTATGTTACGGGACTTTGAAAAAGGTTGCTAACTTTTTATATCAATATGTAAGAACGGGATTTATGAAATGTGTGAGTAGGATTTTTTTTAAAGTCGGTTTGACTGTGTTGATTCTTGGGAGAGTAGAGGGTGGGAATTTAGTGTGCTGAATTTAGTAATTGACTGTTTAATTGTAATTTATTTAAAGTCTACTCTCTGACTCTCAGCTTGGGTAGTCAGACTCGGGAAATATTAAAGCATGGAATTGAGCAAGATTTTAAAATTCATTTTACCTCCTAATCTATCGATTAGTATTGTGATTTTAATTATTTATATAATTTTGAATCCGAGTTTTAATTACGGCACCATTTTAAATAACAGGATTTTAAGATAGATTTATTATAAACTTGGCGAAGCAAGTGAAGTAGCAAATAGTTAAAACGTTGAAAACCCTCAGTTAAAACCTTTGCATAGAGTAATTCTCAATGATCATAAGTCTTAACTATCACAACAATTAAGTCTCTCTGTAACAATGCCCAAGACTCCCGCAGCTACTGGCTTAAAAAGGGACTTGACTATTGCTATTATTAAATAGTAATGTCTATGTCTAGAGTTAGAGGATGGACGAGGGTTTGGGTATTTAAATGTAATGACGATCTGTGTGTGTAATGAGAGAGGTGAGAGATTTGATGTAATTCAATCATCAGACTCCATCACGTTAGAGGAATTATGGGGAGGTGAGTGTTGAGGTCAAGTTCGTGCTCACTCAGTCAATCAGTCAATTCAGAGTCTCAAATATAAATCTCCACAGTCAAACACCAACAAGTACGAACAATGCAAGCATATATTTAAAAAAAAACTATCTTTATTAATAATACGCTAAGAGGACCGTCTGTCTGTTTGTCATACTCCGAAACTATTTTACCAGTTTTGAAGGTTAGTAGCTCACTCTGTCTTCTTGATTGACCTATGACATCACCTTGTAAAATTCTATCTTTATTAATAATAGAATTGGAGTCGAACTCTCTCACTTTCATATTCGACCGATTTTAAAGGCCAATATCTCTTTACAACCCTCTGACCTCTGACAAGGTGGATTAATTTGAATAAAATTTAAAAAAAGTTGACCTCATGATGTTACGGCCCTAATGTAAGCGGCTATAAAACACTATCCTTGACAATAACGCGCCAGGAGAAGATCTGCCTGTCTGTCTGACTCTCCTACTGGTCCGTATTTATGGACCGATTTCAAGGGTCAATAGCTCACTACAACCCCCTGACCCTTTTGATGGATTAAAACAAATAAAAATAAAAAAGGGAATCCGACCAGAGGTCAAATGAAAGCAAATAGATAAGTACACGGCCCGCAGGGTTATTGAGCCAGCTAGTCATCAATAAGATACAATCCGTGAGTGTAAACACTTTTGAGGGTCTGTCAAGTGTGATATTTATATTTGATATAAACTCTTTAGATCTCAACAATGCGGTGTTGGTAGTGTTGATTATATTTCTGACTCACAAGGGTCATATTTTATTTGAACAAGTGTTGAAGACTGAAAGTCCAAAGTTATCAGCCTCCCTCCAATCCAATCTCTAGAGTTCATGCATTTAAAACCTTG
Source organism: Agrenia bidenticulata (assembly GCA_034694785.1). Lineage (NCBI taxonomy): Eukaryota > Metazoa > Arthropoda > Collembola > Entomobryomorpha > Isotomidae > Agrenia > Agrenia bidenticulata. The sequence goes on along the minus strand of JAQFYM010000204.1, from coordinate 29,221 downwards.
GAAGGGATTTTTTTAAATGAAATTACAAGACTCTAGCATAGGCAGTGTGTACTAAAGTGTAGACACAGAATTAAAAGTTGGTACTAGGCTGGGGCTTATTTGTGTAGTCGTGAATGTATGGAAATTTATTGCTAATTAATGCAATAACCTTTAAGAAACGAGGGGGGGGGACAATTCGAGATTGGAGCTTGGGTTAGTAGCTTTAGGCTTTGGGATGAATCGTGCCGGGTCAGTTATCTGAGGCGAGCTTGTTGAATATTCTCGCAAGTATTTACTAAGGGGAATAATAATAATTATTACATTTTGATAGTATTTTTTTTAATTTAAAAAACATAAACTGTTTAAAAAAAAATCCCGACACAGTTCTAAGGACGGAGAGCCGTAAATCATGAAATGATAGGCGGGAGATGATAAATGTGAGGAGAATCCGGTTCTTCATTATTCCGTAAATATGAAATGGAGATGAAATGGAGTTATTACATGGATTTATACTGTGAAGGTGTAGGAGAGGATAACAATGGTCTAACAATGGCTAACAATTGACTTGTTGAACTCGGTGTATGTTGTTGGGGGTGAAATGGAAATTGACTTCTGTCTTGCAAGTAGAAAGAGGGGAGTTTTTCTAGAGGATTGTGTCACGCAATTTTGGTCGTTTTGCAAATGAAATTAACAGCTTTTGCTAAGCTTTGTTAGTCCGCAATTTATTTTGCACAAATGAAGTCGTTAAATATTTTTTTTGGAATCTTTCACCAACTCCTCAACCCGTTCTTTTCAGCCTTGTTAAAAGATGAAGAGAGAGAGAGATCATGGGAGAGTCATGACTCTTTGAAAGAGTCGAGGGGCTCGAGACTCATGATTCCTCTCTGATATCATCTGAAAATAAAATTATACAATCCAACAGACGAGCATTGTGACATATCTCATCATTCAATCTCAATCTCTTTATTAGAAACTCAGACAACTCAACACTTGTCAGGTTTGAAAGAAACGGACTCGTTCTAATATGCCCCTCGTATCTTTGAGAATCAGGGGGAAATTGGCAGCTCCAATTCATTATTTGTAAACTAGAGGAGAGGATTTATGAGACAGGATTTAGTTGGACGTTGATCCATCGAGATCAGTTGGACTGGGTGGACAGTGTGTACACTTTACACAACGTCTTGAGTCGCTTTAAACTTGAAAGTGTTTAACGATAGAGAGATGGAAGGTGGGACATTTATGCCTTGGACATTTATTCAGTCGGCTTTTAAGGCCGTATCGATAATGCTGAGTTTAGTCCGCGTCATACTCACGTTTTTTAGGAGAAGAGTTTTTTGGCATATTTATCGTTTAAAAAAATTGATAGACATAAGTCTCTCTAGTCATTTTTATTTCGCAGACACATTTCGGCGTGGAACTATAGATTTCAATCCAGCTTTCTTTGTATCATCCTTTGTATGGGCAAATATTTTTTCTATCAAGATGGAAATGCCGTTAAAAAGCATAAAAAATGATTGGATCAGATCATCCCACCTTGTTCCAACTATGAGAGAGAGGAGAGAGAAACGCTCGTGGTGGTATAACATCCTTATCATCATCCATGGTTAACTTGTATAATTTATCTCTCGAGACTCTTGACAAGTTTCAGAGGATCATCTCAAAATCTCAATCCCATGTGGGCAAAAAAATAATATTTAATTCTCTACAAGGAACTTGAAGGAAGATGATACAGTTGATGATGTAAGGGAACTTTACTCTTAAACTCTTTATAGTTTATTACGAAAAGCTTCTGGGCATAAGCCCCTACTTGGTCATGGGGGATGTGTGGCTTGAATTTTAAAACATTTCATTGCAAACATAATTAGTTCCTATTATCCTATAAGATGCTGGTGACAGTTGACCCCTGCTCAGCTAGTCCTTCCTTTCAAATCTGACCTCTTCACCTCACCACTTTAAAGTGTCCCCTCAAGGGCCAGGCAGGCTTGAATTTATTCTTATGGCCATATCCATAATGCCGATTTGTCTAAGACATCCTACTCTAATTTAAATCAGCATTGAAATCCGTGAAAACGTTATTACGAGTCAATCCTGATAATTTCCAATCTAATGACTAGCTCGTTCTAATTCTAATGACAAGGTAGTGACGTAGAATCCTCAATCTGCAGCCTCTAATTCTATGTCATTGTTTTTTAAGAGAGCTGATGAGCCACACGATAACGAGATGGTCGGATTTAAAAAAAACGGATCGGAATGTAGTTAATCGATAATGATTGTAGTTGTTAGACAAGAAGTGATCCAATATTATTATTACAGAGACTCTTAACAAAGGGATTTGATAAGAAAAAATGGAATGACACGATAAACTAAATTAATGACCTAGCAAGTGTTGTTGATTAACCGACTATAGTGAGTCCAAGAATAACGGTCTCAATTTTTCAACCCTCAAGCTTCATAAATAAGTCATTGCCAATTAATAAAGAAAAGGAGGAAAAACCTCTTGCTCTGAGATCTCTCGAATACCACAAAAGAGAGACAGTTATCATTGGAGAGTTATCAGAGTAGCCATCACATCCCTAGTGACCGATTCCCAACCCATCGTGATTCTAATCTCAATCAAAGGGGAGGGGGGTAAAAACGAGGTTTTAAAATTTGAACTTATCCTAATCGTAATGACTTGTCTTTGGATGTGTTTGTAGTAGAGGGGAACATTTGGAAACGTTTGATATTAGAGAGGTTGTGCTATAGGGATTTTTGGCTTCTTATTGAGACTGTCAATTGTAGAAATACTCTAAATCTGTGTAGCACAACCTCCCTATTGATTGATCATTGATTTGAGGGTATAAAAAATAATATGGATGATTCCATACTGGTGAGAGATAGAGGGGAATGGTTTTAAATTGATAATTTATTCAATGGCTGATTAAACGGAGTTTGAGATATGATAGCTCGGGGTGATCTTTACAGCTTTGTCCTCACCTCCTCCATTTTTATTCAAAACTCTTAGAGAGAGAGACTTTTAATCTCATTCCCAGGGTGAGGATGTTTTAGATTTTTTAAACCTTGTAGAGTTTAAACCGGATTAGAGTTGGATTTAATTATATGCGAGGATATTATTTAATGGGTAGTGTTGAATAGGCAGGCACACTAGCTATGCATTTTGCTTGTAGTGGGATCAAGGGCTTGGACTTTGGAGGTCACTGGGATTCTCTGGGATGAGTTTAAAGTTTACAAAGGTTTTCATAAGGGAGGTTTTTGAATTGGTGGTTTATAGGTTCTTTGAGCTTTTGAAAGTAAAGTTTGTCACAATGGAATTTCTGAGTGGACACGTTTCTGAGTTTCGTCTTATTTCTGGGACATAGTTAAAAAAAATTGAATTGTAATTAAGACTTAAAAAAAGTTTCTTTGCTCAACTCTGCTAGTTAAATTCCAAAGGAAAGATAGCTCATGAAACCTTCAACCTCTTGTTATTAAATCCTCAGACAGAAGCGAGTGTTTTTTATGTGGCTAGTAATATTTCAAAAGTTTCAAAAGATGCCAGAGACATAGAAAAGTAGTGAGAACTACCCACTGGAGCTAAAAAAAATAAAAAAAGTATTATGTATTAGTTACAGAAATGAGCTGAGTAGTTAGTAGCCCCAGAAAAAAGTGGTCAGTTCGGTCAGCTTGGTCAGTCTCAACAGAGTCGGGGATAAGACAAGCAAAGAAATGGAATAGTAGCTTGTTGAACCTACAAATTCAACTAGACTCTTCAGAAGTATAAGGACCCACACGGGTTTCAAAAATAATATTTAAACCATCCAGGATATAAAAAAAGTGTATGGAAGTAAGTGGCTCTTGATTTTTTTTTCAAGATGCACATGGAACGGAAAATGATGCAACTGAATCTCATTTGAAATGAGATGAGAAATGCAGAGGAAGACGAGTAGGCTATACTTTATAGGAGATGTATAGGAGATATATGTGATTGGAAACTGGGATAAATTCTCTATACTATTTGCATTGTAATTCTCAACACCTTAAAGTTCCAAGTCGATTGTTGAGAGATTTTTTTATAATTTAAAGCATTTTTAATTTACCTCCGAGATATAAAAGTTTGTATAAATCTAAGTGGACCAGTTGGTCAAAATTTAAAATGGGTTACACATGTACATTCCACTGTTAAAGGTGAAGGGGGATTTTTTTTAATAAATTCTGTTTTTAAAAGAGTTTATCATCAACCCCTACTGCTTGTCCAACAGGGTAATCTTGTAGTCAATGCTTCCTTGTAATAAATTTGAAAGGACACTCTTCTCAACGAGAGGATTGTTGTTGGCCAGGAGTCAATAGTGACTCGAGTCGTGGGATCTTTAGATGGAAATTACAGTAAGGTAATCGTAGGGACTTGTGCTTGCTAATCAATTACAAGAATTGAATACAAAGTTGACAATTTCAATGTGTCTTGATGTTGTAAAAAAAAAATATGTTTCCCTTCAGGCAGGAAATGCTTTCCTACTTTGAGGCATTAGGGAGGTTGATATACTGTGTTTTTTGGCAGTCGCAATCAGAATCCAAAAATTACAATACCTCAACCTCCCTATTGCAGAGATTTGTGGAACCTTTACATGGAAATGACAATAAGGTAATCGTAGGGACTTGTGCTTGCTAATCTATTACAAGAATTGAATACAAAGTTGGCAATTTCAATGTGTCTTAATTTTGTAAAAAAAAATCCCTATATCTCAACCTCCCTATTGCAACTTAAAATTTTGACATATTTAAAATCTCAAGTGATCAATAAAATAACTCCAAGTATATTTCCACATTCCACATTTTTTCTGAATTAAAACCTACAAAACTGCACTAGACCATCTCTCTCTCTCTCACAAGTACAGAATCATCTCCTCTCATCTCAATAACAAAGCCCTGAAGAGAGAGAGAACAGCATTCCCTGTCACTTTCTTTCTGTTCATGAATTTATAATATGAGAAGCGGACTTGTAAATTGAATATTAAAAACGCTTAAGTCCCATTTGACTATAGAGCCAAGTGCTGCAGAAAATCTAGGTTGACTCTCGAGAGTCCAAAGTGACTGGCTTGACTACAACGTGATTATCTCTCTAATAGCACCTTTCTGTTTCTACGTACGTGTAGTAGTCGTAAGTAGTTGGGCCGTAGGAGATATATAAATTGGAAACATATATGAGATGATCAAGGGATGATGATGAAGCCAGTTGTCTAGTGATCTGCACACACAACAGCTCATTGATCACAGAGAAGCTTTGGGAGATGGAAATACTTTGAGAGAAAGTAAGTCAATCTTTTTATCATCATCACAGTCTCAATACATATTTAATTACTTTTATATAGACGAGTAGTTTGTAGGGAGATATTAGATTGTAAATCAACATCAGATCCCACCCGTCTTAAACACAAGATCAAGTTGCCACGTTTCCATTCCACTCCGTCAATCACAACAAGGAAGAAGGGAAACCTTTAAAATCACCAAACTCAATCATGTGGATCGAAATATAATTTTTTTTAAATATTTTTTAGTGATAATTCCCCAGTCTGTCTGTCTGTCTGGTTGGAATTCGTGCTTTTGATAAACTAATGGGTCCATTCCAAAGGTCACAAGCTGCTAACAACCCCCTGACCCCTTGGGTAGATTTATTGGAAGACATTAATTTAAAAAAAATTGTCTTAGGTCAAATTAAAAATATGGGGACACGGTCCTTAGGGCCATCCATTGAGCCAGGCTATCTTTTTTAATAATAGAGAGGATAAGTCTGTCTGTGTTGATTTTCCTACCCTTCCTAAATTACTGGACTGATTTCAAAGGTCACTAGTTCATTAGAACCCCCTGACTCTGTCAGTCAGTAGAATAATTAGAAGGAAACAAAATATTCTTAGGTCAAATATGGAAATGTGGGTATACGGGCCCACAGGGTCGTAGAGCACGACCGAAACAATTAAATAGATATTTGAAATAGGCTAATTATTTGCATGATTGATTCTAAATGTTTTGAATCTCTGAGGCTTAAGGGACAAGGAAGATGTAGTTTGTGATAATCCCTCATAATTGTTGATAAAAGGGAACTTGTAATATATGGAAGTGTGTCGAATTCCCTTTCGATTTTTAGGAATGAGAAATCCCACTTGCCTCTTCTTATTCAAGTCTTTGAAGAGGGCTGAAGTGAAGCCCAACCCAAACACTTAAATGACAAATGACTTTTTGAAAAGGACAGAGCTGCAGTGGAAACTACACGGAATCAATAGGTCAGCTCTCTGCCTTCTCAATCACTTGGGATGAGAGTGAAACCGACCAGTTGAATTCCACACACACCAAATCTACCTTTTAAAGTCGTTTAATACAAAACTTAATTCAACTTCTCCTTTTAAGTTCCATACTACGATTTAATTTATATCCCAAGCTCATTCATTCCTATAGAACGCATAATTCCAAATACTTCCGCCCCTTCTATTCAATCCCCTTACGAGCTAAGAGCCTTAGACAAACAGACAGAGAGATCAATCCAAAATTAAAAAGCTTAGTTAGGGTTAATTAAAACTATTAATTGTAATCAGTAATGTCAACAAGTGGTTGAAAATATGCTTAATTAATATGATTGATAAGTCAGGTAGGACGGGTTGCTGGTTTCTAATGGGTTCATCCTCAGCTTGTCAATATGTTTGTAAAGATACGGAAACTCGACTTAAGATCCTTATGGCCATATCGATAATGCCAGTCGTCATGCTCATTCCTATTTAAATTAGCATTGACCTGAGTAACAAGAAGTACTCAACTCAGCATTATCGATATGGCCATTCGAGCAAGTCCAAATGCAGATTTAGGGTTAATTAAAACTATTAATTATAATCAACTCTGTCCACAAGTACTTTAGAATATATTTAATTACACGGATTGATAACTCATAGCTGAGGTAGGACACACATCACCGGTGGTATCCAATCCCCAAGTTCCATTAGACCTATCCTCAACGTATAGCCAAGTTTATACAGATAAGGAAACTCGGGGAGGACTCTTGTGGTTTAATGTGACCGATGGGTCATTAAAAAATGCATTTAAATTATATCGAAATTAGTAGAGAGACGGTAGTTAAGAAACCGGTCGAGACGATATGGAATAGCGTTGGTATTGGTTTTTTATTTTTTTTATTCTTCTTGCGTAGCCCCCGCGGGATGTAACGGATTTAATTAATGAGAAATAAAATATAGATGAGTAATTAATAATTCCCTTCTATAATTTATAAATTAAAACTGAGGCTTACCTTGTGACAAGGGATCCGCAAATGAGCTCGAGAAAAGGTAAAGAGATAGAAGGAGCACACCTGACCACCAAACTGACTTTTGTGATCTACTAATTACCCGCATTGTGGGCTTTACTCTTAAAGTATGACCCGATCGGGTACTACTACTGTCCCTACTTGTTAATACTACTTCCCCGGTTGACATTTCAGAGTCTTGCACTTGGAGTTTGTGGGGCTGCTGTGGGGGGTCCCACATCTTTAGGAGACGATCCACGTGATGGGCTTTTTTGGGTTTAGTCACAATTTTATTTTTTAAATACCTTCACTTTATCACTCGGGTTTAGTTCACTTTTTTAAAGGGGAAATTAAACACACTGGGCACTTTTTAATATCTTTTGAATTTCCAGAGTCACGTGTGGATTTCTTTCACATTGTACGGATTTGTTTTGAGGTGTTTCTGAAATGAAATAATAAAAAATTATTAGAGTTTGGAATTTTTTTTAAAAGTTTTAGTTTGATATAAAAAAATTGAAGCTGAGCTGAAACGGAGAGCTTTTTTTTGAAGCTGCTAACAAGGCTCAAAGAACACATATGGTTTGGAATGTAATAAAATAGAGCAGTTAGACTGATAGACATTTATTTGTGTAATTGCAAGTATTTCAAAACTGTATTCTCATCGGAAGAATGTGCAACAATGTAGAGTCTACATTGTCTCCATAAAGGGAATAAAAAAAAACGCATATATTTTAACAGTCAGAGTAAGTACGAGTATTTTGTGTGTATTAAAAAAATATTAAGGATTGCTCCACGTGCCTTGGTGGCTTTGGTTATTTTATGAGACCTGTCGGCTCTTTTTGAAAGATTCTTGCAACTACAAGTTAAAAGAATTTAAATGAAATCTGAATGTAAATATACGTTTAAAAAAAAAAGTTTGGCTAGTATGGAACTAAAATGAGAAGGAAGAGTATTTATCACGTTTTTAACAAAAGGAAATAAACTGAAAGTTTTTTAAAGTTTTTAAATTTTTTTTTAAATCTAAAGAAATTATTTGATAACATCCGTCAAACCTAAAAACTCCTTCTCCTCTGGTCAGTTATCTTTTATTACTTTTATCTATTTTCTACATACAAGGGGGAATCAGTCATTGGAAATCATTCCTTGGGTTTCACTTATATTATCTAACTTAAAGAAGATGGACTTTAAAAAATCTACACAATTAGTTTTGTACGAGGTAGACATGTTTTTTTATTAAGAGAGAAACAAACGTTTTAAAAGCATTTATTAAAACGGGTTGGTGTCTTCCTCTATTTTTTTTGCACTGAAGATTATTTATTTATAACACTGCTTTAGTTTTCAATAGCTTTTTAAGTTTTATTAGTTGAGAAATGTACTAAACTTGTTTTTAAAAGTTTTTTTTTAAATGCTCAGAGTTAAAAGAAAATGGTCAGTTTCTTAGATTAAGAATTTTGAAATCCCGGATTATGTCCCTTAGGATTTTTGGAAACCCGTTGAAATTTTTTTTAACTAAGGGAGCTAAATGATTAATTGTAAAAAGTTTTCTGTCCCTCATCTGTCCTCTTCACACCTTTTGTAATCAAGTGAGTTTTCTCAACTCTTTCCCCTTATTAAGAATCAACTTATTTTTTTTCCTTGCTTGTTGAGATGGATTTGCGTTTTTCCCAGGGAACTTTTTATATCAACTTGGAATGAAAAAGAGAGACTTGTGGAATTTGCATAATTTCTTATTCTTTCGATCATCTTGAATGTTTACGGAATTTAGGGAATTTAGAAATCTCCAATATCCTACTCTGTCTTTTTCATAACTCTTGTTATGTTTTCCAAACTACATGCTCGTAAATATTTGCATTCACAAGTGTATTAAAAACTTGTAGTTTATCAAATATTTTATATCTCAATTGAGACTACTGCAAATCCCTATTTTCATTGAAAAAATTTAAATATTAAATTGTTTTAGTCTTCATGTCGAATTTATTTTTATCAAGTTTGCATATAATGTGTCATTCGAATAGATAAGAATTGCGCTCTCAATTACAAATCAGTTATTAAACGCTATAAAACTCTAAAAATCCAAATATCCAGCTTAAAAAAATCTACAGATTTCCAAACAAAATTCTCACTCACATGTTAAGAAAAATCCGTGTAGTAAAATCCAATGGTAGTCCAAGCCTCTGAGACTTAAGGTCACCTCACTTTCCACACAATCTAAATGGAGAAGAACTGTAAAACCGGATGTGGAAAGTAACTGTCCACACCAGTCTCCTCAGGTATTCTTGTCCAGTAGGTCGTAAATAGCTTGGTCCTTAAATACCCTTGTGTTCAAGGATGCTTAGAGAATGTCACATGGATATCCACTACTACTATTATTTTATTATTATTGTTATGATATTGTTGTTGGAGTGTGTAGATGAAGAAGAGCATGTGGCCGGGTGTACCTCTGCCAACGAAATGGGGATTGAATGTGGGCTAAAGGAAGTGCGAGCCAGGTTGAATGGGAATCTCTCATGATATTTAGAAAGGGTTGCCACCACCACCACCAACAACCACCCTCTCTCTCTCTCTCTCACCTGTCTCTTGGCTAAGTCAATGGATTTCTTAGAGGCTCCATCATATCATCGTCAGAAAGAGTTGAGGATATCCATGGCACAACCTATAGTTTACTATAATGAGCATCTTGCCAAGCGGATTCTATAGCCCAGTGCACTGAGCGGGTGTTCCACATGACAAGTTTGGAGGAACGGTGAATTCCCTGCCATTCAATGTGGCCAACGAATCTTTAAAACAGCCAGAGGTGGATTCTTAAATTTAGCAGAAATGGATTGATGAGCAAGGGATATCTTTAGGATTTGGTTAAGGGCTTCCTGAGGGGATTAAAGGAGTAGGGACAAGAGGTTTTAGATCGTTGCTGGATGTTGTGCAGATTTTTTTTTAAAGTTGCATAAGGAATTTGGAGTAGTTTAGGTTTAAGGAGATTTAAGCTTCGAGACGGTTTGGGTTCATTGAGGGGGGAGAGGGGTGGATTTTTATGTTACAGGAGTTGTGGAGTTAATTGAAGGTAATTTTAAGTATAGAAGGGCAACTAATTTTAATCTCTAAATCGATTTAAATATAAGAGTACATTTTCAGGATTCGTTTTTTTGAAATTGCGGTACGAGTTATTGTAAGAATACTTGGGATTGTTAAACTGCAAGTTAATAGGAAGGTTGCGAGAGTGTGAATTTTAATTTCTGATTATTGTGACTGTAGCAATGCTCTCCATATTAGTACAGTCACAATCACAAGCCAAAAATCATTGTATCTCAATCTCCCTAATACCTTCCAGACTCAAGCAAGCTATTAAATAAATTATAAAAAAACCTGCATAATTCTCAATGAATCCCCCCATAATTTATATCTTTTTGCATGTCTAGCTTTCTTTGCACTATCTTTAAAACCATCTTTGACTTCTAAGACTGCCCACAAGTGTCTATAGGTCAACTCTATGTAATTCATAAGAGTTCTCTTAAGAGTTCTCTACTCATCCAAGCTCCAATATATTTTCCTACATGTCTCAACCCGCAACTCTTAACTCGGAAGGTGGAACATCTCCAAAGAGCCAGTATGAACTTTCCCATAAAATATTCCCACACAAATTAAGCCATCGTACTGTTCTATTCCCTACTGTCCCAGTGAGCCTTGCCCAACGAACTTATCATAACATCATCATCATCATTACAGAGACATACTACTTACTAGTACTTACTACTACTATACTCAAGGGATATGGGAAAATTGTAACTGCTCTCCTATATGCAATCTATCCATACCCCGTCTAAGAAACGTGATGAAGCCCATAGGGAAGAAGGAGTTGTAAATCGAAGTCTTGGGATCATCGGAAGTGCATTACGACTTCCTTGCCCTAATACTAAAGAGGATTGTTAGATTGTTGGATTGTTAGTACCCCTTGTGGGTATTGTTATTGGAACTACTCGGCTACTACAAGACATTAAAAAAAGCCACCACACACATCCGCCCGTCAACAACTACAAAGTACTTCAAAGTAGTAAATGACGAGTGCCGAGTGTATGTTGTGCAGTGTCGGTCAACAATTAAACCGTACTTTGAACAATTTTAATTGCCCTAGTGCATTGTTGAATTGTTCCACTCCTAAATTGTCAGTTCCGATAGTCTCGGACGTTTTTTTACCGTCGTTCTGGCTTCTATAATCTAGAATAGTGTAGGAGAGCTAATGAAGCTGGCTTATGTCTTATCTATAGGGTTTTACATAGTACGAGTCATTATGTGGTAGCATTATGAGTTTTAATTTTGAAGGGATTATCTGAATATTGATGAGGTAGTTAAGGGAAACTTGGTTGTTACATCAGGAGGAGAAATTGTTTACTAAAAATAGTTTCTAATTTGTTAAGGGAAATTTTACGGTCTTAAGTAGTTAAGTGGGAGCTGGGAGAAGTGTGTAGCTCTACCCACTGATTATTTGTATTATGAGTGTTTTTTATTTAATCTAACGTCAATTTGTCCATTTAATTTCTCTCTTGGTGTTGAACGACAATAGAAACTCGTTGTAATGTATTCCCTACAATTGGAGGAAATGAGATGGTTATTTATTCATAAAAAAAATATATTGATGGAAAGGCTTAGAAAAGATAATTCATCAACGAACTTAGAGTAATTAGGATGGAAAATGAAGTTTTTATTGTAATCAATCCTCTCTGGATTTGTGTTAAGGTGGAGAGAATAATACTATTTAATTGGTAGTAAAGAGTTTTGTATAAATATTTACAAGAGATGTGTTACAGGGATTTTACAAATTTCGTTTATATTATTTTGGAGTATTTCAGCACCGGGTTTACAAAGTTGGGGTCGTCGTTTAATTACTGAGCAAACTAGATTGTCTCCATATTTATAAGAAATCCCAAGCAGTTTAAACAATGCTAAAGAAATTATTAGAGTTCCAAAATGTCTAGTTCACGTTGTTTTAAGGATAACACGAGAAGATCTTCTTCAGCACATGGGACATGTGACTTATAAAACGTTTTAAAGAATATATTGACTATGGAAGTGGCCGAGCTTCAAAATATAAACAATACTCAATTACTTGATCAACATTAGATGCAATAAATTTCCATTGACAAATGAATTACTACAAAAGCATCTTAAACGTATAAAATGAATAAAACCGTTGAATAAAATCCTTAGCTTTTATAAAGGAAGGAAGTAAGTGGATTGATATTTGATATATTTTAAAAAAACCTTAAAAAAACCGGTTTGATTATTAAAACCCCTGGCACACTACATGCTAGTGTAATTGTAGTGTTTAATTCTTATCTAAATCTCCTTCTCCCTATTTGATGTTATCAAATTTAAATTCGGAAAGAGTATTGCTCTTCATGCCTAGTTCCTCTTGCGGCTTATTTTTCCTAGCCCCCCTCCCTCCCCCCTCGTTCATATCATTTAAACCCAAACAAGCTCAAACACCTTCAACCTGTAAAATACCTACCAACAATGTACACTCAACAATGTACACACAACAAGGTACACACAACAATGTATGCATGCATATTTTTGGGTTTTCAAAGTTTTTTAAAAAATATCCCGGATATTTATTAGTGTGTATGTTCTTGAGGGTTGTAGAGATGTATGTGCATGGGGATTTAGCGGGATCAGTTTCACCCTTGACAAGTTAGAGTATCAACAATGGAGATTGAACAATGCACACAAGTCATTCACATTCACATGCTTCATTTCACTCTAAACTCTTTCCCCCATTGTTTACCGTCTTTAGTACTGTATTTAGTAGATAATTCTATCACTCGACTATTGAGTATTAAAGGATATTAAAAAAATTCACAGGTTCCATAAATACGTGAAAAATAAAAAAATTCAAAAGCTTTTCAAAAATAGGAAATTATATCCCTTTAGCACAACCTCCCTATTCTGGTGTTTTTTAGCACAAGATGGGTAGACCTTAAATCACTGTAGCACAACCTCTCTATTATGGTTTGTTTAAGCAAAAGATCAAGTAGACCTTAAATCACATTAGCACAACCTCCCTATTATGGCTCGTTTTAGCACAAGATGAGATAGACCTTGGACCTGTCCTCGTGTTCTCGTGTAAGGAAATATTATCAATGCTGGAAATTTGTGGTCATTAAAAGCTCGTGGGTTTAATTTCAATTAACTAATTGTGATACGAAGGAAACTAGATTGTATCATCCAGACCTTTGGCAATTAATATTTAAAGTTCTCACCTGCACTATTTTCTTACATGTTATAAAATGTGCTTTTAGATAAGAAGCTGTTATTGGTGTTTTGCTAAGAAGTTCGAGGGAATTTGCCTTTAGGTGACCTTCCCGTTTTTTTATAAGGGTTTGAACATTCAAAAGCTTTTAAAGTCCCTTCCTGGAGTTAGTCCTTTTTTAATTATAATTAATTCTGTGGTATTTATTTTAGAGGAGTTTTATGCACTTTCTTCAAAGTCAAGATAATTGAACATCTACCACTACTTCAAGCTATTAAGTATCCTTGCGAATTATAGGAACAACGTTTCAGTAAAACATTTAAAACTATTTCCATTTTTTTAAATTAGCATTATTTGTTTCCCAATTGCTAATTTCAGTTATTCACACATATAACATAAGATTGTAAATTTAAAAAAAATTACAATGAGCAATGAGTATTAAAAAATGAGTATATTTATGAGAGTTGTTAAGCGTTTGGAACTGAAAGGAGTTGGAAGGCTTAGATTGTAATATGAAGTTGTTATAATTGTTCGTTACATCATTTTCACAATCACACGTGACTCATCGTAAATACTAGATAACATAGTGAGTTGCATTCTATTAGATAACGATTTGCATTCTATTAGATAATATAGAATCTCATTGGAATGCCTTTATTCGATTGTTATGAGAGAAAAAAATCGTTTGAAATCTGTTGTAACTGTAAGGAGAGAGAGAGTTTATGAATACCTTTCAAATTAATAACTATGAAATGTTATTACTGTAATTGAATCATTATCATCTCCATGTTCTCAATAACCCAAACTCCAATAATAATTTTCAAATTGTGCAACACTATACATCAATATCAAAGTTTACATCCGCTTTAAAAAATCATCTCCATGTAATTTTTGTAGAAAATTGTTCAGATTGCTATCATCATTGACGGAAAAGATAAAACCAAACAAATTTACTTATAAACTCAGGAAGAAACGAAATAAGTATATAAAGTTACCAAGGATGTCCTACTTGTCCACATCGGTGGGGGTTGACTACGAAGGGAAAAAATCCCCAAAAATAAAAGTAAGGAAATCTAAACCTGACCTATAAAAATTGAATCCGTAAACTTTTACTTTTTTTCCTACCTGTGAAATGGTGGATTCCCTAACTAGTCACTAAACTACCTCACAATAACATCAACAGCCATGTACCATAAATTACCTACCACCACCACCACCAATTCCTTAGCCCAACTCTCTTGGAATTCTAAAGGTATTTTCGGCAATGGCCTCATTTCTCCATCCCCTTTAGTTCCTTAGCAAACGGATTGTAGTAAGGGTCATATCTATAATACTGGATTAAGCAGGGAGTCGCTAAATATGTACTGGAAAATATGTCCCTGCTAAACATATCCCTGGTAAATATGTCCCCATGAGAAATAGGTGCCTAACTACACTGAAATAAGGTCGTGCTCACACTCGGATTTAAATTAGTATTGGAGTGAGTATGACTTCGTACTCGACTCAGTATTATAGATATGTCCATTTAAGAACATTTACATTTAAGAGCTATTCCTTGTAGTAATCTCTTTCTTCTTAACTTAAGTCTTAACTTAAAATTCCAAGCTACTTTAATTCATTCAAATAAATATGACATTTAATCCTTATTCAAATTAACATTGGCATGAGTTTTAGGTCGAGCTAAACTCAGTATTATAGATATGGCCCTAAAAACTACCCCTTCCTTATAGTAAGTAATCAATCACTTGGAGTCTTGACTTAAAATCCCAAACGACTTTAATCCAATTCCTACAAAGAAATCAAAGAAATGTGACATTAAATCCTTCACGACCGTGTGTATGCATCAAGCCGCGGATTGTATGCAGAAAAAAACAGTCACGATCCTTCAGGGTCGTACGCTTTAGTTTCTCACAACTGGTTGACACTCTGACTGCAGTATATAGATTTATCTATAAAAACCGCATTGTTGGGCTTTAGCAATGGGGGTGTGACGAATTATTTGAGGGTAGCTGATTGACTAAGATTTAGCTTGGGATTTGACAAGAGATTGATTTGAGCTTTTGTATTTCCCATTAGGGATTCTAAATTAGTTAATTGTATTTAGACTAATGTTTTAAATAAATAAAATTCAACCTTAGAAGACCTTGGGGTGTTTTGAAAGGTATCTGGAGGTCAGGTATGAGTTCAGTGGTCCACCGTGTCAAACGTAGTTATTCACAGAGGTTACATTCCTCAATATTAAATTACTTAGAGATTAGATTTCCATTCAGTTCCATTAACTTGGAAATAAATGAATATTTAAATAGTAAAACTAAACTAGAATCACAGGTCAAATGTCATGAGGGGAGTGAGAAATGAAGTTCATTCAGAGGGGCAGGAGTAGGTCATCCCGATCTGTAATTCATAATTGTGGATTTGAAACAATTGAAACAAAAGCCACACGGGCTGATTTTATTGATCACGAGTCTAAAAAAAATCATTTGTCAATGATGATAATTTAAATATTATCTTTAACTGATAAAACTATTGAGTGAAGTTGTTAGTGTTAGAATATAATTTGTAGTTACAAGGAAGGGGGAAGTTCCAAGCCCCCTTGGGTATTATAAAATCAACATGTTCTTTAGGAAACGTTAAAGTTGGATGTAAATATAATAATTTAATATATTTTGGCTATTGCGATATGGACTAGTTGTAATGGGTCACGTGGTGCTGTGTAATTTTTTATACTCAAGCTGATGATGAGGAAAGATAATTATGACTTTTCAAAAAACTCTCCTCCTGTCCTACTTTATTTTTTTTTCCTGTACACTTTTATTGTGGACTCTCTGTTGCCTCTGACTGAGTTGATTCATGAATGAATCTTCAAGTGCAGATTCGATGGTACGAGTACAGTAGACTTTGTAGAGTAGACTTGGAGACTCTGTAGTTGATTTAACGAGTTAATTGCGTGATGTGATCTTACTTGTTTTTTAAACGATTTTTTTTGAAAGCTTTAAGCTTCTCTTTTTTTTTGATGTGCATGAAAATCGAAAAACGCTTCAGGGTACCTTGATTTTGATGTATTTCATCGTCAAATGTTATTTAAAGGAATCGGAAGTGGAATGAGACAAAATTTAGTAATTCTTAAACTTTAAATTATTGTGACTCTAGAAAAATCGGGAAGTTTTTTGGGGGTTTTAGAATGTGAAAAAAATGGGATGGAAATAAATTGAGGAAAGGAAACTGAAATGTTTAAGTAAAGAGTGAAAAGTGCTTGTGCCACTTTGGGTTGAGGTTATCATGTACTTGAGTAGCTACTACTTGACCTCTACATACCAATAACATATCACTTACAAGTTCTTGACAATTAAAATAAACCCTGCATACACTCATTCCTTAATGCATGCAACTACAACTAGTTTTTTAGTATCACTTTCAAACATGTATACAGGGTGAGTGGGATGTAAATCTTAGTCTTTAGTTTTTTAAATATACGGAACTTTTAATGTCTGATTTTGATAGAGACACGTGTTTTTTTTTAAAGTTACACGATTTATAGTCTATGAGAAGATATTATAGAGGTTGAGAAACTTTGTATACATTACGTTATTTGTGTAATTCGTTGAATTTTAAGAGCATATAATTCAACTGTAAAAAGTCACAAATGTTTTTTGACAATGTTTTATATTTAAGATAATGTTTTAGATCTCTCTCATCAAGGATTAACAATCGATGGATCAAGTCCAAAAGAGTTAAATCGCAGCTTCGCAGCAGAAATTAAGCAAAGTAAAAAAAAAGGGGATTAGCTTATGACAGACTCACCCTGTACATGAGGATTGAATACTATTTGTGCCTCTATGAATTCGAGTCAAGTTCATCAATCTGTTTGATTCTCTTTAGTGAATTCTTGTCATTCCACATTTGACTGTTTAAAAAGAGGAGGAAAGATGTTACAAAGCTGAAGAAATCTTCTCGTTCCTTGTGCGAATTACTTGCAAAAGAATTGTGAATAGTGGACTAGAGGTTTAGAGGTAGGGCTGGAAGATGAGATGGAGATCTTGGCTGCAACAATCCCAACCTCATTTCACCATCTGAAGAAAGACTATAGGAAATTTGCAAAATCTCTTGATTTCTCAACTCGTTTCAGTACAAATGGGAAACGTTAAATATTCCAATAACATTCACTTGATAGGTAGAACGAAAAATGAATGAAACGTTTCTTTTGACAGTCTGGCCCGTGTCTGGTTTCATAAATTGTGAGGATGAGTCGTTTCGATTTCATTCCACTTTCCGTCTCAATCTCAAATCTATGGGATGTTGAGGGTGGAGTCGTATTGATTTCAATTCCTCATTAACATTTTTTGAATCTCCACTACTACCTCAACCCCCTTCTACTTGTAAGCATATTAATTTTTAATTAAACATGATCGTCACGTCTTCTTTATGAGAATCAATGGAGTTGGTCATGTTAGGGAATTAGGGATATTAGGGAGGTTGAGATACAGGGATTTTTGGCTTGTCATATTAAATTTTTTAATTTAGCATGATGGTCACGTCTTCTTTATGAGAATCGATGAGATATTAGGTAGTTGTGATGCAGGATTTTCCGTTTTTCAACTCCAACTGTAAAACGAATTTTATCATCTTATCTTAACTGAGGAGACGAAATTAAAGTAGAGACAGATTAAATATTTGGCAGGGAAGTGCATGATATTTTATAATTGAAGTATTAATTTCTCAACCTATATAAGTTCCATGTTTCAAAAGTTTAGAACCTTTTTAAAACCCAATGAATTTACAAATCAGAATATCTCTGTTCAAACAAATCCCCTTGGACATCAATGAAGTAGTTCTAAGTAAAATGAGCATACTAAATCAGAAATCCTTGCTAAAATCAAAATTTTGTAATTTGTAATTTGGTTTTTGTAATTAGCTAATATGGGCCTACAAGATGCAATCATTTGTATTAACAAACTATAAAAGGTTCAAAAGACATGCCCAATCCAAAGACAGTCCCCAGACAAGTGTGTCTCCTCCAAAACGCCAAAGGTTTATAAATAATGAACGAAAGTAGATTAGCACGGGACGAGGTGGATAAATAAGCTAAAGGATTTTATATACAAAGTGACGATGGACAAGGTTATCACAATCGATGAGAAGATGATTGATTTCTTGAAATATTTATCAGCCTCGAGGGGCCTACAAGACCACCACCGCTTCTTCTCTCTCTACACACGTCAGTATACTTCTAATCAGACATCCACACTTTTTCCGCGTTTTTATGACGGGTAGTTTTGTAAATATAATACCCTCTTTCATTTCCAGCGTTTCCATTGTTTTTTATTTTTATAGTTGGGAGAAATCAGGAGGTAGAAAAAATGCCGATAACAATCGAAATTCAGCAGCCAGAGTCGAGCAAGTTCAAAGGAGGGGACTTTGTGCACGGGGTCGTCGTTGTGACCAACAACTCTGGAAAGAGCAAAATGCTTAGCCAAGGTTTCTTTGGGATATATTTTTTCTTAATTAACAATTAAAGGTTTAGTTAGAATTGGAAATTTGTATGTTATTACTAAAGCGTTGATGATCACGTTCACGGGGAAGGCGAACTCTAGCTGGAAAGAGATGAGGAAGCACGAGAGTCATCACAGACAGTACATGACCACCGTCTTTGACCAAGATATTTATTTTCAGGACAGTGTGGTCCTTCAAAGTCCAGGTAAGGTCTTATCATCAAGTCTCTGCTATTTTATCATAAGCCCCTCCGTCCTAATCACCTAGAAATGTGGAGCCTAAAAAGGGGAGGGGCTTAAGTCTTATCTAATTGAAGTTTCAACCCTGGTTATGTATTCAAACATTTTAGGTTATTTTCATTATTGATGGTTCAAACTATTTAAAAGACAATTAAATTAGTTAAGAATTAATATATTTAAAGACTCTAGATTTGTACATTTCTCAATTTAATTATTGCAAATAAAAATCGGATGCATTTTCATTTCAAAACTTGAACCTCTCTCTCTATATTTCCAGACTCGTCAATCCACAACCGAGAGATCCTACCCGGGAGAACAGAATACGCCTTTACATTCCAACTCCCGATGGGGCTCCCCGAGTCCTATGAAAGTGACCACGGCTGTGTGACCTACAGTGCCGAAGTCCTCTACTCCCGATCCTGGAAACCGGACAAGTTGATCAAGACTCAGTTCCTTGTCTCTGGCTACTTGGACCTCAACTGCATCCCCGACTGTGGCCAACCCGGGCAATTTGCCATGGAAAAGAAATGCTGGTTCGGATTCGGGAAAGTCGGGACGAAGCTGTACCTCCCACGGCGGGGCTTTACGCCGGGGGAAACGATTGACTTCTCCTTGGAGGTTTCCAACAATAGCCGGTGGTACCTTAAGAAGATTCGTGTGTACTTCGTCAGGGTAGGTGTTGAGGGTGTCAAGAGTTGAGCTAGTCTTTAAATTTGAATGTCCGTTTCCACAGGTGACCACTTACTTTGCCAAGGCCTCAACTTTCAGTCAAGGGGCTCGGCTACAGAAAATAAAATGTAAGTCCGTCTACCCGAAAGAGACGACTTGTATCGAAGGATCCATTTCAGTCCCTGATGTCCCGCCCACAGAGTTAGGCGGGTGTCGACTGATCCACCCGAATTATGGTATCATGGTAAGTGCTTAATTAACTCATAATTAACTCCTGAATAGTTTGCCAATTAGTTAATTGTCCTATATTTTTGTTGACAGATCAAAGTGATAGCAGCCACATTAGGGAAAATGGTCAAGTCGATTGTCCTGGAGGGCCGAGTTCCAATATTTATCGGGACAGTGCCGGCAGGTGGTCAAGAGTTGACGGTGATAAGGTCAACGATGGAGATGGAGCAGAGGGATCACTTGGGAGTATCCCCTTCATCACCGCCGACGACGATGACCACCAACTTTGTGAACCTTTGCAGCGTGGTGAGCCCTGAGAGCAGAGGGACGGAGTCGTCTCTGAATGAACAACGTAGGTCTCACCTTTATGCCGAATAACAATTAAGACTTAATTAATTAACTTAATTAGCATATTAGTGTGGGCGAAAGATTTTAAATGGAATTGGCCTTTTTAGCGACGGAACTTTCTCTGACTTTTTAGCACCCACGTATCAAGAGGCGACTTCAGTGACATCCACGCCAGTACCGGCAAGGTATCAATTGTTCACAGCATCCTAATTTAATAAAAAAACATGGAGCTAATTGTAAGTGCTCATTGTTGTTAAAGCCGGGTATTTGGAATATTTGGAATTCATTGTATTTTGCATAGTTCTCAATGTTTGACAAATTGTTGAAGTCCAATATGTCTGAGGACTTTCTTAAGAGCTTAAAGTAACTCTGTGATAAAATAATTAAGTGTTAAAAGAAAAAAAATACATTCAAACGAATAACAATGGGATCAATGCACAAGTTTTTAATAATAATTGAATGGTAATTATTTGAAAATCCGGGTATTGTTGAATTCACAGTATTAGCCTTTTTCATCATGTGTTAAAAATATTTTTGAAGGCTAATATCTTGTGACTTGGTAAAAAGCTCTCAAAATTTAAACAACTGTGATACAATAATTAAATACTTAGAGAAAAATATATTTAAGCCAATAAAAAACTGGGATCAAAATGCATACGGTATTTATAATTATCGTTTTAAAAATCCGGGTAGTATTTAAAATCCGATATAAATTTCTAATTTTCTCTCAACATAGTAGAACACATTTTTACACTATCTTATGGCTTGCTTAAATGCTAATAAAAACGCATAAAATTCTAAAAGGAAAAAGCGTTTAGAATTACAAATAACCAAGAGAAGTGAGGGATCAGGTTGCTCTAAACTTAATATTGGCAAAAAAAACGGCATTACTTTAAGATCATGTCACGAAAAATAAAACTAGGCTGCCCTCCTCTTGTCAATCTCATTCCAACTGGGCATTATCATCATCACTGCTCAGTTCGTGACTTTTGATTTCAATTACAAAATTGAGGATACACACACACAAACATCCTTTCAAAACTATAGTCAATGACCACTCTAGAAGTCTAACATGACCATATGACCCCCTCCCACTAAGGGGGGTTTAATTTTAAGACAAGTCACCTCTGGGAAATTTTCCTATAAAAAAAATCCACACTGCT
Organism: Agrenia bidenticulata; assembly: GCA_034694785.1. Taxonomy (NCBI): domain Eukaryota; kingdom Metazoa; phylum Arthropoda; class Collembola; order Entomobryomorpha; family Isotomidae; genus Agrenia; species Agrenia bidenticulata. Next base: position 7,603 of record JAQFYM010000204.1, on the reverse strand, counting down.
CTTCAAATGATTAGAATCGCAAGTCTGTGTAAACGATCTCTTCTTACATTAAAATAAGAATAGGTCAGAGCCGGTGGTGGTGGTGAATCTTTATCCAATATTTATGATCTCCTTGTGATGATAATTACAACAATGGTCATCTTCATTGTTGGTTGTGCATCTTCTGGTTTTCGAGAAGGCAGAGTGGATTGGATTGTGGATTCCACCTGGTCGTTCCAAAATATTTTGCAACTCTCTGCGTACAAGTAAAAGTAAATATTCTGGCCTTGCTGGCCTAGAAAATTCTACTGATTTTCATTTCAGCTCAAGCTAACCTTGGCCACCCTCAACAGTACTCAACACTGACGAGGGTGAAGAATTTGAAATGGTAAAATCCTCTAAAAAAATGAGCTGTGAAAAATAGTATTTGTATAAAAATGTATGTAAAAGACTTGCCGCCACATGGCTTGTGCCAGATTGCTCGTTGTAATTACAATTAGGAGGAATTAGCTCGTTTGTCCAAATTTTGAACAGGTTTCTCATCGAGATTTATTACACAAATTGGAGAGTTTTAAATAAAAATGATTGCTCATCTTTTTTTCCCCTTCTTTCTTTGCTATTGAATTTTACCTTGAGAAAATTTCAATCACCCAAAAAATTATGAAAAGTGGGAGATCAAGTACAAACTACCAGCACTCCGTCAATCTCTTATCTTTGGCTAAGAACCTTGAGCTTAAAAAATATAGTTGGAGTAGGGTACACTAAATTGCTCAGGGTGTCCTAATGCCAAACAAAAAATCATTACTCCCAACAATGAGATCGTGAGAAATTCTTTGTGTTTTTTTTTAAATAGGACGAAATCCCATCTGAAATCAATCAAAGGCCGGTTTTATAATTCATTCATAAAGGGTGTGAGAATTTTATTGACATCCTCAGGTCTAGTTTATAGTTTGATAAGGAATCGGGATATTACACGTCTTCGTGACATGAGAATCCAGTCTAATAGTTTCCCTCAAATCTCTGGCTGTCTGTTTTTCTACTCGTCCTTAAATACTGGACTGATTTCATAGCTCATACACAGTTTCCTAGACTAAACGAGACGAGGAATGTAATTTTAATGATGCCGTCAACAAAATCGACTTTTGACCTTCGAAAAGGGCCTTATCAATATTGACCCATTACTGGGGTCGTATCAATAATTTTGCTTGAATGTCTGTTTGTTTCCCTACACTTGTAATTATGATACTGTGGACAAAATCGACTCTTCCACTTCGGAAAGGTCCACATTTCAATAGTGGCCCATCGATGGGCCTGTAGACGCCTAGTATAGAGAAATGATTATGGAGTCTCTCTAATGTCCTAATCTCAGTCTAGAATTGATTTATAATGTTTCAAAAAATAAAAAGATTATCTTAACACTTTTTAAAAAACATGATAATAAATATGAGATTCATGGGTGGCTTGGCCTTTAGAATTTATCTCGACTGGATTTAAGAATGGCCACGTTGGTGGTGTTGGTAGTATGGAATTATAAGTAAAGTGTCGATGATAGAGCAAGTGTTTATGAAATCAGGAAAAGTATTTCTCAGAGATTGAAACGAAGTAGTAAATAACCAGTTTAGCTTGGTACTAAAATCAAATGACTCCCCACACAAGAGGCCAGAGGCTGTAGGGACCGTGGGGGGCTCTTTCCTTGCCCGTGTTTGACCTAAATTCGTCCAGTTCACACTTTTCCCTGGGGGGAGGGGGATTTTGCGTTTATCCCTCAGAGCTGTCTCCTCATCTTCGTAAGGACCTTCTTCTGAGTATGAAGAGAGTTTTGAAATTTAAATTTTCTGCCCCTTAAGTGTCATTATGAATTATTGGACAAATTTAATAGAACTGTGTAATAGGATCGTTCACAATGGATTTCATTAGAGAGGTTGAGAGACTGGGATTTTTGGCTACTGGTTGTGACTGTAAGGATTCTTTCAATATTGATACAGTTACAGTTTGGAAGCCAAAAATCACTGTATCTTAATCTCCCTAATATGTTTTAATATTTATGGTAGTCAGGTTATTTTTAAGAATGTATAATTTTAGCCTTACCAAAAAGTCATAAATGTATTTTGACAATGTTTAGGTAAATCAAAGTGAGAGTAGATAATTTGAAGACATTGTAAAGTTAGTACAACCCTAAATGAATAAACCAAGATCCTTTGTGTGTCTCCCTTAAAAAAAACATATTTTACTATAGAAAATGTATTATAGAACTAATAGTGTAAACCGCACTAATTAAATTAATCAATTAAATCTATCATAAAGCGGACTCGTAGCAAAGGAAAGTTGTTATGCTAGCCTTGGAGACATTTTCTTGTCACCTCCAAACTCCTTGTAGACTATTGGAAGAAGGAAGCATAGAAAAGTAGCCGGACCTCAAAAATCCTTCTTCCCAATAAAGACAGATCGATATTTGTTGTGAGGAGAGAGGTTATAAGTTTAGAAGTAAGAACACATCAACTCCGAGCTCGGCAATCCCAAAGTCCACCCACTTAACCCACTTTTAGTTCCTCTCAACTAGAAACCAAGTCTCCAAAAACCAGTGTGGCCAGCAAAGCCGCAAATATTGAACTCTTCCTCTTCTCAAGAAAAAACAAACTACAATTCTATTTCAAATCAATTACAAAGATCATCTACTTTCTGCAACTTTTAGGCCGAAAAGATTAGAAAAGCTGGTCCTTTTTTGTACTATCTGTAAATTCAAGGGATTATAAAGTCCTGAGTGCTCCTGAGTACTTAAGTCCTGGATTCAGCCTAATTAAAAGTTATAGCTACTATTAGTAAATAAATGAAATGAGTGGGAGTAGTTACAACTCAAATAATTTAGAGGAGGAGGATGAGGACATAAATAACATCCCTTTGGCTGATGATGACCCGCAGGGTATGGCTCATTACAACACTTTACAACACTGACGGATCATTTCAAAAAAATTGTCATATAATTGTCATCAAATTATCATTTACACTCAAGTTAACTTTTTTAATTTCATTAAAGGGACTTTAATCAACTACTTTAAATGGATTCTTATCCTACAAGACCAATAAGCCGTTGTTGATAAATAATTTAAAATATTTTAATGTGATAAGCATATAGATTTTTCTCTGCGAGGGCCGACAAGACACATTTGCTTGTAATAAACAATAAATTTCGAAAGAGTTAAATTTTGATTTGACCCCTAGCCTGCCTCCCCGACCCGGATGACACAGCTTCACAAACCTCGGATCAAATGACGACCGGACTGACGAGAAGCTTCGACTCTTTCCCCTCAGCATTCACCAACGACAGCTTGTCCAGCGCGGGGCCCAATAGTAATCCCCTCTCAATTACAAATTGCAATACCTAATTAATATTTAAGCAAACTAACTTTTTAATTAACCCCTGGGATAGGCCTTGACCCCGACCTAAGTCAAGATGAACAGGAAGAAAAGGCGAGTCGGATCTCTCAAGTTCTCGAGCTCCAGAACACACTCGATGGTAACTAGAGAATGACCTTTGAATACAAAAGTGGCCTCTGTCTCTCATGAGCTATTTGACCTTTTCAGATCTGTCTCAAAGGGTGGACAGTGTGAAAGAAGAGAACCTTAAGCTGAGGTCAGAGAACCAAGTGCTGGGTCAGTACATTGAGAGTCTCATGTCCGCCTCCAGCGTTTTCCAGCCCACCTCACCAAAGAGCAAACGAAAGTAATGGAACTCCCTTAGAACTCCCCGCTAGACTTCCACTTGTCAGTTCACGACCCTTAAGTCCCCCTAGTCCAGTTCAGTTACATACTTCAATTAATACCACCACCCACTACTCAAAAAACGCTCTTGTTCACTTCTTTCTTTTAGATCTCAATTTAGAATCAATCCCTGCGCTAATTGCTAGTTCTTAAAACGCTTTGAAAGATAATGGAGTGAAGCAGTTAGTGAAGCAGTTAGCTTAACTCCAGTTAGTTTAACTACAGTGAGTTTAACTACAATTAATAAAGGTTTTGAATAGGATTCGCCTTAACTAGGCCTTGTGCACAGAGCTTGCTTATAGAAACCAGAATAAAGTGTCATTGAGAATTTTTTAAAATTAGTTTAAAGAGCTTGACCTAACCCGAGAGTTTAGTAGTTGATAGTTAATTAGTAATAGTAATTAGTTAATGAGCAATTAGTAATTAGTTTAAACCCATCTTTTGGCTCTTGTCTTTTGTACAGGGGAGGTAGACATAAGAAGTAGACGCTCTCTCACCTCTCCTGCACACCTCACTAACAGTCTGTGACCTTTGACCTCTCTATTGCACTCTCTATACATTGGCTTGAGAATCTAGACGACATGATGATTCACCTATCACGCAAAAAAACAGTTTCCCCAGCTATTTAAACTGAGAGAGTAGAATTGTAAATATATTTTCGAAATTATTTTGAGCTCTCTTACTTTATTAATTGACCCTTGACCTTTGACTCGGGCCCTTCCGTTTTACTTGCAAACACTTGGGAAGAATGCCTTACCCTTCGGTCATCCGGGTCATCTGTACTTCAATCTCACCTCTGATTTCTTTTGATTTTATATCCACCTTTTTCCAAACTTTAAATCCCTTGACTCAAGTTTATTAAGAGTTTAAAGGATTAGTTAATTATTTATTAATTGTAATTAAAACTTATTTAACTTTTGTGATACTTTCCATATTTTTTTTGATAATCCGTCAGCCTTGAAAAGTTTGTTACCGATACTAACTGAGGATAAAGAATAATGCAGTCAGCATTTCATTTATTAACCGAGTTTAGTTATATTTTACAATCATTATTAACTTAATTAATTAATTCAACACACTTGGTATCAATTTAAATTATTTTTGCTATTTTTAACTTGGAATGTTCTATTAATCAAGCCGTATATTTAACTAGTCCTTTAGTAGCTTATTATAATTAGCTACACATGACACTGAAACTGAATATTATTTATTATTCCAATCAAAAATTGTAACTCAGAACAATTTGAGGAAATCATGGCTTCAATAAAAGCTTGGATCACTTAATTATTTTTTAAGGGTCAAAATTATTTGAACCTGGGTCACCTTTCAAACATGTAAAATCTATTATAAGCTTTCATCACACTCTCTGACTTGACTGCACAGTGATCACTGGTCACTGGGGGGTCTGGGTCCATTATCAGCTGTTTCGAATCATTTGGAGCAGTTTGACCTGTAAGGTCATCGCCTATCGGTCCTATAGGGCCATATCCCTTCAACGTGGAATCTAAAGTAAATCTGTAAGGAGTTTAATTTGGGTTGCAGAATTCTGTTGGCCAGGAATATATTCAGAAAATTTCAAACTTATAATAAGGTCAAAGGTAGTCTAATTTTGGATGTTTTTGTTGCTGGAAATTTTCATGTGCCCCTGCATTATAAATACTGGAATATAAAGATGAAAGATTAAATGAACATTTAGGGAGATATTGAACTATCGATAAGCTTAGTAAATAACCGAAATCAGGTTTTTAAACCAAAGGCAGTTTTCGAATTTAAATCAATTTGTGAATTAAATAATTAAATAGAAGACTCTGTAAATCCAGTCCCGTTTTTCTTTGGTTGAGATGAACCCTGAGCCGGCCTACTCGCAGGGCCAAATGTTTGAGATTTTTTGTACGACGTTTCCGTCTTGTGCTTTTGAATATGAATGCGAAGTGACACGGGCTGTCTGGATGATAAAAGCTCAGCGACGGCCGAAGCAGCTGACATTGGCTTTCGTCCAGAGTCTGGGACATTTCGTCCAGGGTCAGGGGCATGTCGTCCTGGGTCAAGGCCATGTCGCCGAGGAGCTTCTTCGGCTGGAGGAAGCCCCAGTTCCTCATAAGGTCTTGACCTCGGAGTGTGAGAGTAGGGTGGAATTGACCCCCCTTGAGGTTCCCCTCGATTCTGCTGTGACCAGCTTATCTCACTGTAAGGTGAGCTGAACTCTTGTGGTTGACCTTGTTGACCTTGGGATTCCTGACCTCGAGGATCGTCTAGTCGAGTTCTCTCAGCATATATAGGTCTTAATGCGGGTGCAGTTATGGCGTAGATTGGAGGCTGTGCCGAAGTGGCCTGTTCGGGGTACTCCGGTGGATGAGATTGACCTCTTGAGATAGGAGGGTTTGCAAAAGACCTCAATGTTGGCATAGCAGACAATGGAAGAGGAGGGGGCCTTGCAGGTCTTAAAAGTGTCTGTGGTGGGAGCGGGGGTGCGGAAGGCATGGCTGTCCAGGAAGTGGTTGTCGGAGTCCTTGGGGATGTTTGCGTAAGCGTCTGAATTGACAATGGCTGAGTTTGGCTTGTGATTGTAGCTGAAGCGTAGTGTTTCCCCTCCCGACTGGGCCTCCGTACCCTTGGGGGCCCTTCAAACTCGTCTTCCATCGAGTGGCCCTTGTTGTCTCCTCCGAATATTTTCGAGAAACTTGGCTTCTCCTTCTCTGGGGACTTTGGCTTGTGCTTCTCCTTGAGTTGAGACGGCCTTGTGGGTGAGGCTGAGAAGCGGTCAAACAGGGTTGAGGTGATCATCTGCCGATTTGGGGAGGCTAGGGATATTCCAGAGTCAGGGGGGCTGTCTGGTGACGGTGGGGGCTCTCGAGGACTGGCGGATTGCAAAATATTTTCAAGGGCTTCTTGTGTCACTTCTGCTTGAGTTGGGGTCCTATTTTGAGTTTAAATTGTAATTAAATAGTTACTTCACGGATCAAATTTTATCCCATTAGTGACAGTGTGTACAAATTTTAATAATTTACTAACCGAGGTGTAGGGACAGGGTCCCTTAGAGGTCTCCCTGGTGGTGAAGGGGCCTGAAACCTTGGCGATGGAGGGGATTCTTCTTCCTGAAACACAGCCGGTGACGGAGGCTCCCTCATCTGCAATTGTAAAGGGGATGACCTCTCCCCCACAAACCCGGGAGGTGAAGTCTCCCTCTCTCTATCGATATTTGACCCCAGGTCATCCTCAAGGTCTTCACTTGGGTCCTCAGGCACTTCCTCGTGGAAGTCTACTCTCCCATTCTCCTTTTTGGCAAACTTATCCTTGAACTTGGATGAGAACTTGGACATGGAAGAACTGATGGCAGCTCGCGGGTCAAACGCTTCAGAAGGAAATTGATGTTGAGATTTCACTCGGCCCGTCTCCGGAGCCTCCTGAGGGGATTGCCCCGCGGCTAATTGTCACGCCTTCACCTTCCCAGCGGATTCGAAGGGAGTGGGGACGCCCCCTCCGATTGTTGTGAAGGAATAGCCCCCTCGACCTACGCGCAGCTTCTTTTTGTACTGACAACAGGCTTCGATAAGGAATAAGACACCGGCGAGATGAAGGAGGACCACACCCACCACTGCCACTGCAAACGCCCAAGAGAGATCGTTGAATTGCCACTCGTGGGCCCAAGTTCGACTTCCGCTCAGAGCTCCAAATACCACCACTGACACAGTCCCGAGCAACCCTATTAAAAAATTAAACAGGGTCAATGATCCCTTTTTAGCCCGAGCCAGGGCTTATGTGATCACCGTGTCCGTCTGTCCGTCCGTACGATAACTCTCGATAGGATTGACTTAGGATTCTGAAATTTGGTACACATCACCGCTGGCCCAAATTAGGAATCGAG